>JAWZYT010001035.1:45000-107500 GCA_034508575.1 Petrolisthes manimaculis | reverse complement strand
GGTAATGGTGGTGGTGGTGTAGGTATAAGTGATGATATAGAGTATAGAATAGAGAATGAAGTGAAAACGAAGTGAAGAAGTGAGTATGAAGTAGAGGATGAAGTGAAGAGGTGGAGAGAAGTGAGTATAGAATAGAGAATGAAGTGAGTACAGTAGGTAGTGTGTGTCTGTCTGTCTGTGTGTGTGTTGTAACCTGTCGTGGTGGACTGGTAGTGGTAGTGGTGGTGGTAGTGGTGGTAGTGTTGGCAATCACACGGTAATATGAGCTAAACAGGTACCCCGGTCAGTAGGGACACTCGTATGTAACTGGTAATGCCGTGAGAGGTATCCATTGTCACCCAGATATAGTGTGTGTGTGTGTGTGTGTGTGTTTCGTCTTTCACCATTTCATTCCCTCTATCTCTCTGTCCCGACCCCATCCTATTCTTTTATTCATCCTAACTCATGTATAAAACTCCCAACACTCCTACTGTATACTCCATCCCCTTACTCCAATTATTTTGTACACTCACATCCACACCACCACCAACCCTGCAACATTAGAACCTATATCCTATTTTCCTGCTCCCCCTAATCCCTTACCTCAATCAGTTTATACCCTCACACCCTCCTCAATCCTCCCCCTCCCCATCCCCCATAAAAACCTATCCTATTCTCCATCTCTCCCTTTTCTCGCTATCCCTTTTCCCCAAACAATTTTATAGAACCCTCACCTCCACTCCATTCCCACAACAACAACAACAACATCAATAATTCTGTACTTTCACACCCGCTTCATCCCCACACACTTTCCATCCCTACACCCTCTCCATCCCCCACACACTCTCCATCCCCTACACCCTCACCATCCCCACACACTCTCCATCCCAACACCCTCTCCATTTCCCACAACAACAACCACTACGACAATTCTATAGTCTCACATCCTCTCCCATTCCACCCACCCACCAACCAAAAGCCTACCTACCTACCTACCCACCCACCAAAAACCTACCTACCTACCCACCAACCAAAAGCCTACCACCTACCTACCTACCTACCTAGCTATCCCCTACTACACACTGCCTCTGCCCCGTGTGCCTCGTAGTATTATCCTTGGCTATATCCACAACTCAGACTGGGCCGTGGATGTCCAGATTATCCAGACGGCAATCAGGAGGGAGGGACAATCAGAGGCGTGTGGTTGGTAGGGTGAGAAACGCCTCGTGGACGACACACGGTCACGCACGGCTCCTTCTTCTCTTCCTTCTCTTCCTCTTTTTTCTTCCTCCTTCTCTTCTTATTCCTCGCCCTCCTTATTCCTTCTCGTCTTCTTTTTCTTCCTCTTTTTATTCCTCCTTTTTTCTTCCTCTTCTTATTCATCCTCTTTTTAGTCCTCTTCTTATTCATCCTCCTTATTCCTCCTCTTTTTATTCCTCCTCCTCTTCTTAGTTATTCCTCCTCCTCTTATTCCTCCTTTCATTCTTCTTTCTCCTCTTTTTATTCATCTTATTCCTCTTATTATTATTCCTCCTCCACTTCTTTCTCCTCTTATTCCTCCTCTTCTTATTCCTCCTCTTCTTCCACTTTTTCGATGCTTCTCTGTTCCTATTTTATCCACAGTGTTCTTATGTTTATTTTTTTCTTTTCACCTCGTCTCCTCTTCTTCCTCTGTTATTATTCTCTACTGCTTGTTATTTCACTATGTTTTCCTCCAGTTCCTCCTCTTCTTCCTCTTATGCTTTTCCGGTTCCTTTATCCCTTTCCTTATGCTCCATTTCTTTTCTCCTCATGACCTTCTCTCCCTGTTTACTGCTTTCTTTCTTTGCCTTTTCTCTTATTCTTGTGTTACCTTTTACTCCCCTTTTTATTCTCTTGTGCATTTTCTCAGTTTCATCTCGACTTGCCTTCTTTTTATTTACACATTACTCTCACGCCTTTATAAATATACCATAATAAATGTAATCTTATATATATACCCTTCCTGAATCCTGATTACGTAATGTTTCTTTCGTCAGGTGTGAAGTATATCTCCTCCCATACCCAGTGTAATACCAACAAAATTATGTAGGGGAAGATATGATATTATTGTGGACTAGGATCTGCTTAAAGTACTGTAGTCATGTAATGTTCTTCCCTTTTCTCTCCTCGTCGTTGTCGTCCTCCTTTTTCCGATCCTTTCCCCTCACCTTCATCCCCACCCCTCACACACACACACACACACACTTCAGGCGTCTCTACACGCCCCCTCTTTCCCTTCTCACTGCCTCCAACCTCTTTCCTCTCCTCCTCCTCCTTCCCAAACTCTCCCCTCTCCTCCCCAACCTCTCCTCACCTCACCTCCTCCTCTCTCCTCTCCTCTCCTCTCCTCTCCTCTCCTCTCCTCTCCTCCTCCTCCTCTCCTCTCCTCTCCTCTCCCCTCCCTGTCCCATCTCCACCCCAGCTTCCTCCTTTCTTAGACGAGGACTCTTCCCAAACCTTATGTTGTTGTGTGAGGAGAGTGGTGCATGGGGCCTCATTCCCTAGTCTTTGTTATTTAATAATTACATGTGGCTCTGAGGTAACCCCATTGTGCTGCTGGATGGTGTGTGTGTGTGTGTGTTGTGTGTGTGTGTTGTGTCTGTGTGTGTGTTGTGTGTGTGTTGTGTCTGTGTGTTGTGTGTGTGTGTGTGTGTGTGCTTTAAGGTGTGGGTGCGTGTGTAGGTAAGTGACGGGAGATTAGTTGTACTGTTGTGTGTGAAATATAAAAATGCCCAGGACTGTGTGTGTGAGAGAGAGAGAGAGAGAGAGTGAGCGAGAGAGAGTGAGAGAAAGAGAGAGAGAGAGAGAGAGAGAGAGAGAGAGAGAGAAAGTGAAAGTGAAAGTGAGAGTGAGAGAGAGAGGGAGAGACAGAGAGAGGGAAAAATTCGTTAGTATATGAAGAAATACTTGTTATATTAATTATTTTTCACACACCTAAAATCGAAGGGAACATTTATTGATGCAGTTAAGTAAAAAAAAATAAGAGTTACAGGGAAAATTTTGTTGTATCTGATTAATTAAGGACCTTGTGATTGTGTATAAAAACTGGAGGCTTCTGATTCCTCCTGACCATGCCACGAAACAAGCTCCTTCCCTATAGGTGGGGTTTCGTGGCAATATTTGAAGGACTCGTTTATTGATCTCAACATTTGGAGGCTACAGATTCCTCCAACCTATGCCACGAAACTGATTCTATCAGTATTATGGTATCGTTTTGTGGAGCAGTTTGGATGATTCTGTAGTCCCCCAAATCAACAAAAGGATTCATACATTTCCCTTTATTAATCTCACATCTGCCTGGGATAATGTTGCTTGTCTGTGTGAGAGATAGAAGCTACTAAGACCTGACTGTGTGTGTATGTGTGTGTGTGTGTGTGTGTGTAAGAATGCTTGAGTGGTGCATACATACAGTACATACATACATACATACGTAGCGTGTTATAAATGGCACGAGTCTGTGTGAAAAATTACGTTCATATGTATGTATGTGTGTGAGTAATTACGTGCATATGTGTGTGTGTGTGTGTGTGTGTGTGTGTGTGTGTGTGTGTGTGTGTGAATATAGCCCAGGTGTGTGGCAGGTGAAGGGACTGACAGTATTACAGAAGAAAGGGAGAGGGAGATGTTTCTGCTCTAAGCATTTTAATATTATCATTTTTATTATAATTTTTGTTATTATCATTATTTTATTAAATTATTATTATTATTATTATTATTAAGAATGAAAGAGAATAAAAGTTGACTTGAAGAAATTGAGAAAAAAAAATAAAAGATAAAAAAAAAAAATAATAATAACACCTGAATGCTACTCTCAAACTTGTGCTTCCGGCTGGACAGGTCTGGTTTCGATGTGTGTGTGTGTGTGTGTGTGTGTGTACAGTTGGAAAATATAATATTGTGTTTTCCCCCTGGGTTACTGTCTGTCTGTCTGTCTGTCTGTCTGTCTGTCTGTCTGTCTGTCTGTCTGTCTGTCTGTCTGTCTGTCTGTCTGTCCGTCTGTCTGTCTGTCTGTCTGTCTGTCTGTTCCAACCTCCCAATTACGGCCATGGTAAACACACGGTCACTGAGAATTACGGACAGTGGATTGGAGCTGGTGAAAAGTATAGGTAACTGAGACTTGGGTAGCTGGGAATTATAGTAAGGGAGGGATAAGCTGCTGAGAATTATATGTATATGTACCTTACTGTTCCTTCTATTCCCTCCTTCTCTCTCTGTCTGTGTCTCTGTTTGTCTCTCTCTGGCTGTTTGTCTCTCTCTCTCAGAAACATACACACACACACCTCTCTCTCTCTCTCACACACACACACACACCTCTCTCACACACACACACACACACACACACACGTCACCTCTCTTTCTCTCTCACACACACACACTGAAACACACAAACCTCTACCTCTCTCTCTCTCTCACACACACACACACACACACACACATCAAGGCGTTCGTATTACCTGGGACCTGGTTTTCTGACGTCACACCCTCAAACCTGCAAGTGAGTCAGGGAAACATTTTTATCTCGAACCTGGTACAATAAAATAAAAATATATATATAAAAAATAAATAAATAAAGGAAAAATATATATACCCACCAAGGACAAGACATTTTCGATTTATTAGTAATTTATATTGCCACTGTTCTTGATGTTATTCTAATGTTATTCTGTTCTTAATTAATGTTATTCTAATCGTCTGATGAATAATATAATAGTCACAAGTTACAACAGAATACGTACAGTCATGTCCAATAGTCTTAAACCTCTTCAAAATGGCAAAAAAAAAAAATTGAATATTGAAATAATAAAAATATTGAATAGAAAACATAATCAATTGACAGTGAAAGGTAAGATAAACGAGTGATAAATTATAAGGTGTGGACATTGAAAAAAATCCTATTGGTTTGAAGGACCCTGAAAAGAAAATGACTGAGACTGAAACAAACCTCAACCTTGGGACTGTAGGCTTTCAGTGTCCCGTGATTCTTGTGAGGCCCCGAGATTATTGGGCGACGCACCAGATGAGACAGTGGAGCTTCATGATGATGTTGGTACCGTATAGCTTCTCTTCTGCCTCACTAGATGACGACACCTTATGTATACACGTCACTATAAGGAGAATTTGGTTCATGACTAACTTACATCTGTCACCATGATCAACTCTGAATAGTCTGTTTAATAATACACATCCCAAATTGGTCGTCAAGTTCATGGCAGACGTAGATTTCAATGGTATAATTATATGATTACTCACCAGCTTTTTACATTGATAAAATAGCATTACTCCAATAATAGTATAGTAGCCTACATAACATACTCGAGCTGCAAAGGTCAATGTTTACTTTATATATATATATATAATATACTCTAGTTGTAAGGTCAATGTTTTCTAAATATCAGCTGTTCCATTCATGAAATAGCATACTCGAGTTTTAAGGTCATGCAATGTGTTCTCTGTCAACTCTTTCATTCATAAGGTAACATAACAACCAGCGTATACTCGAGTTGTAAGGTCAATGTTTACTCTATCAGCTGTTTTCATTCATGAGGCTACCGGTGTTTGCGTGCATGTCCTTGCGTGCGCCAGCTTGTATGCGTGTGTGCGCTTGCGTGCTCGTGTTTGTTCGCTGTACAAATTACTCCAGGTCACGTGGCTTCGTATAGATTCGTAGAGACTCCTTGTTGCACCCCCTAATACCCCCCCCCCCCCTACACTCCCGACCCTTAATGGTGTCTAGGGTTTTAAGGGGAAGATGAAGGTCAGAGGTTATAAGTGGTTGGTTGGTCAGGGAAGGCCAAGGTCAGGGGCTAGGTGAGTGTTTCAGGGAAGGCCAAATAAAAGAGGTGAGGTGGGCGATCAGAGAAGGTGAATATTAATTAAGGTGACAAGAACAGGCAGGTAATGAACAACACAGTTAAAACTTAATTAATTTACTATCTTAACTTAACCATGGACTAAAACTATCACGTATATATATAACAACATATCCAGTTTTCCTTGATTACTAATTCGATGCCTATTTGTTTCAGAGTTCTACTTATCATTATTATATATATAAAACAAAAAAACTATCACAAAACAGCATCAAATCAACATATTCAGTTTTCCTTGATACTAATTCGATGCCTATTTGTTTCAGAGTTCTACCTATCATTATTATATATATAAAACAAAAACTATCACAAAACAGCATCAAATCAACATATTCAGTTTTCCTTGATACTAATTCGGAGCTTCATTTCGTTGTTTCAGAGTGACATCGTGCATCAGAGTGTGTACGAGTTGGTTCACTCCGAGGACAGAGAGGAACTACAGCGTCAACTCATGTGGAACTCTCACCTCACCCCCGACCAGTCCCAGCTCACCTTACAAGAGGCACTGCATGGGGACCAGACGCCTCTTGAGAGAAACTTCACCGTCCGCTTCAGATGCCTCCTTGACAACACCTCGGGCTTCCTGGTTAGTTATTTGTGTGTGTGTGTGGGGGTGGGGGGGGTGTTTTTTTTTTTTTTTTTTTTATGGAATCAGTGTGTGTGGGTGTGTTTGTTGTGTGTGTGTGTAGAGTCAGTGTGTGTGTGTGTGTATGTGTGTAGAGAAAAGTGTGTGTTTACTACATATGTAGTTTTTTTTTTTTTTTTTTTTGTACTGGTGATCTAATATGTTACTGTCTGTGTGTTCTAATTTTACTATATGTGTGTTTGTTTGTTGTTATTGAGTGGTGACCTCGTGTTACGTTCCTGAAGAATGACTCAATCCAGGTTAGGTTAGGTTAGGTTAGTTTAGGTTAGGTTAGTAGATTGTAGGGTTGTTGTGGCCTACCGAGTTCATTGTTGATTATTATTAAATTTATTCAGAATTTACATTAACAAAAATTGGAAAGTGGCGTTGAAATGATCTAAAAACATGAGACAAAAACGTAAATTGAAAGGAGGAGAGAGGGAAAAAGAAAAATAGATAAATAAAAAGAAATTGATAAAGAGAATTAGTGAAGAAGAAATAAAGAAATAGAAAAAGAGTGTGAAAAGGAAAAGGGCCCCCAGAGAGAGAGAGAGAAAGAGAGAGAGAGAGAGAGAGAGAGAGAGAGTCAGGGAGTGGGCCGTGTAGACATAAACTGCAACAAGGATCACCTATTACTGTCCACTTCTACTAGAGTTCCACAGGTGGGTCCAGGGAAGAGCACAGAGAGAGAGAGAGAGAGAGAGAGAGAGAGAGAGAGAGAGAGAGAGAGAGAGAGGAGAGAGGGAGAGAGAGGAAAACTGAGAAAAGGAGGGACAAAAGAAAAAATAAGAAATGGAGGGAGGGGGGAGGTAATCTGGTAAAAGGAGGGAAAGAGAAAAACTGAAGAAAGGAGGGAGAAATGAATACTGAAAAAAGGAGGGAAACACGAAAAAATATATATATAAAAAAGAAAAGGAGTAGGAAAGGAATGGAAAGACAAGTAAAAGTGGTCTCTCATAATAGGAAAAAAAAAAAAAAAAAAAAAAAAAACGCAAACACGTGCTCCTACAATATATACAGTAAACATTTATCAACAGTTAAGTGTAGAAGAATCTGTCGCAAGTTCTATATACACTAGTGACCCACCCAGCCAGCCACTGATCGAATTTTCCCACCAACAGTTCGCACGCCTTGAAACCCCGACCATTTTTGCACCAAATTCGGAACTCCATAATTCTCCTAAGCATGAAATCGTGGCATTATGGATTTGTTCCCGAGTTGCGGCCACGACACTCTCTCCACTCTCTATAATTTTCTCACTGATGGATCGCTTCTATTTTGGCCACGTACAGTATATAGTTCTGCAAGAGGTGTGTGTGTGAGTGAGAGAGGGAGGGATGGGGTGGGTGAGAGAGGGATGGGCTGGGGGCTGGTGGGAGGGAGGGGCTGGGGGCTGGGGGCTGGTTGGATAGGAGGTAGGGTTTGACAGCTGCTTGTGGGTGAGCGAGACTGGTTAGGCCAGATTAGGTTAGGGGGTTGGTTAGGTTAGGTTTAGATTAGATTAGGTTAGATTTAAGTTAGGTTTGGTTTGCTTAGGTTGAGTTGAGGTGAATGTTTGGTGATCTGATTGAATAATGAAGGAGATATGAGTGAATATTTGGAGATGAAATGAAAAATGAAGTAGTTATGAGTGAATATTTGGTGATGGAGTGAATAATGAAGGAGATTTGAGTGAAATAAATTATGTATAATATAAAAACTTGAGTGAAGAGTGGATGAGTGATAGGTAGTGGATGGTGTGTGAGTGGCAGGTAGATGGATGACTAGAGGAGAGCAAGTGGTGGTGGTGGAAGGAGAGTGGGTGACTGACGGGTGTGACAGGTGACGATTTACTCCTCTGATGGATGACGAGACAACCAGATCGCAGAGATTGAAAGAGAAGTAGCAAAACCACATTATTGTTATTATTATTATTATTATTATTATCATTATTATTGTAGTTGTTATTATTATTATTATTATTATTATTGTAGTTGTTATTATTATTATTATTATTATTATTATTATTATTGTAGTTATTGTTATTATTATTGTAGTTATTGTTATTATTATTATTATTATTATTATTGTAGTTATGATTATTATTGTATGTGTGTATGTGTGTAAGTATGTATAAATGTACCGGGTATGTATGTAATGTATGTATGTATTATATGTATGTATGTATGTATTTATGTGTGTATGTCATGACCGGGAACAGTAGAGGTGAGGGAAGGGAAGGAGAGGGAAGGAGAGGGACGACATTGACTCACGACTGACAAAATTGCTCCTCAGACAACAAGACTTTTCCTACATAGTTGAGTAATTATTATCGTCGAGGGTGGCCTGCTGTCTTTCTGTCTGTCTGTCTGTGTGTCTGTCTGTGTGTTTTCTGGTCGTGTGGTTGGGGAGAGAGAGAGAGAGGGGGTCGATGAAGTGGAGAGGGAAAGGAGGGATGTGGAGGAAAGGGGTTGATAGGAAAAGGAGGAGGAGAAGGAGGTAGGAAAGATGTGGGGGGAGTGGTTGATGGTTTTTAAGAGAGAGAGAGAGAGAGAGAGAGAGAGAGAGAGAGAGAGAGAGAGAGAAGGATACAGTAGCAAAGAACAATATGATAACAGGGTGGGGTGGGGTGGGGTGAGGTGAGGTAGGGTGCATGGGATGGGGTGAGGGAGTGAGTGAAGGCTACTGAGGGTTGGAAAGATGAAGGGGAAGTGAGTGAGAGAACGAACAAGAGATATTATATAAAACAAAATATTTACAAAAGGAATAGGAAGGTGAGTGACTGAGTTGGTGTGATTGACTTGGTGATTGTGATTGACTTGGTAATTGTGACGGTGATTTAAGTGAATAATTGACGAAGAAATAATTATGGTTATTGAGTATAGATAGACAGACAGATAGATAGATACATAGATAAATATTGATAGATAGATACATAGATAAATATTGGTAGATACATAGATAGATATTGATAGATAGATACATAGATAAATAGAAATATATATAGATAAATAGAGTACACACCTACAAATATTGACACACACACACACACGCTTATTTTGTCACGGATATGTGTTTACAAGGTCACACATTTACACACATAACACACACACACACACACACACACACACACTGGTGGTCGTCGCTTCATATTATCGATAGTTTGCGTGAGTTGGCGGTTGACTCCCCCTCTCCACTCTCTCTCTCTCTCTCTCTCTCTCTCTCTCTCTCTCTCTCTCTCTCTCTCGTAGGATTGATATGAAAGAGTATTAGAGAATGAGGAGTTAAGATGAAATATTTGATTATTATTATTATTATTATTTTATTATTATTTTTGTAATGATAATGATGGTGATGAGTGGCAGGGTGAAGTACGCGTATTCGACTAGCAAAAATATGACAGACAGAGAGAGAGAGAGACATCACAGGGTTCCTCAAGTCCGTGGGAAGTATTTGCTCGTATGTGTGTGTGAGAGAGAGAGAATTATATATCTAGTCCATATATGCCATTCTTCTTTCGTGTTATTGATATTTCCATACAAAACCTATATGATTACATACTATACATCCCATTCTCTCCTGCATAACCTCACATACTGTACAGCCATGCCTGATAGTGCTTGACCAGGGTACAAGGAGTGTTGGAGAGCAACTGAACAGAGCTCGAACAAGTGAGTCTTCTAAACCTCTCTCAACGTTGAGAATGGTTTGTAAAATTCACTTGTTGGAACTCTGTTTGTTTACTGTCCAACACTCCTTGTACCCTGATCCACCACTATCACCCATGGCTGTACATAGCACCTATAATCTTAACCTCTTCTGCGCCTTCTACAGCGGCTGGACGTTCGGGGCAAGATCAAGATTCTACACGGGCAGAACCGCAAGACTGAGGAAGCGCCCCTGGCCCTCTTCGCCGTCTGCACGCCCTTCGGACCGCCCTCACTACTCGAACTCCCACAGAAGGAAGTCATGTACAAGTCAAAACACAAGTTGGATCTCTCCCTTGTCTCTATGGACCAGAAGTAAGTGTGTATGTGTGTGTGTGTGTGTGTGTGTGTGTTGTGGTGTGTGTGTGTTGTGTGTGTGTTGTTGTGGTGTGTGTGTGTTGTGTTTTGAGTGTGTGTGTGTGTGTTTTGTTGTGATGTGTGTGTTGTTGTGTTGTTGTCTGTAGTGTGTGTGTGTTGTGCAGTATGTATTTTTCTAGTGAAATCTATCTTTAATTTTATTTTTATTCTTACATTATATTTCATTCTGTATTCTTTAATTATATGTATTTTTCTCTTGCATTAATTTTCCTTATTCATACATTTTATATCTTTTATTTTTTTCTCCTATATTTCCCTTTATTCATACATTATATAATTATATTTTTTATATATTTTTTTCACCTAAATTACCCTTTATTCATACATTAAATATCAATCTTTTTTCTCGCCTAAATTTCCCTTTATTCTAACATTCTATTTCCTTTATTTTTTCTAAAGTCTAAATTTCCCTTTATTCTTACATTCCATTTCTTCTTCTTTTTATTTTTTTTCCTTTTTATTTTTTTTTTCCTTTTTATTTTTTTCCTTTTTATTTTTCCTTTTTTTCCTTTTTTTTCCTTTTTTTTCCTTTTTATTTTTTCCCCTTTTATTTTCCTTTTTTTCCTTTTTTTTTTTTTTTTTTTTTTCCTTTTTTTTTTTTTCCTTTCTGTTTGAATTCGGGTGGGTGTGAGTCTTTAAGCGTCATTATCCCCGAGTCGAGTGGTGATTGAGGCGGTAATTTCTGGTACAATTGGTGTTTAGCGTCGGTCAGCGCTGAAACTGTACTGCTGCTTAAAGTCAGTCCCTGCTGATGGTGACCGATTACTTCCTATCGTGTGTGTGTGTGTGTGTGTGTGTGAACTGGGAGTGGGTGTGATTTGTGGCTAGATGTGGGAGAAAGGGGGGAGAGATGGGAAGAGAAATGGGGAGAACAGAGGTGATAAAGGATAGGTAAAAAGGGGAGAAAGGAGAGGTAAAAAGGGGAGAGGGAAGAGGATGAGGAGAGATAAAATTGGGATAAGGAAGGAGAAGTGAAAAAGGGGAGAGGGAATTAGAGGATTGGTGAAAAGGGGAACGAGAAGAAAAGATAGATGAAATTAGGAAGAGGAACAAAAGAGGAGGAGGAGGAGGAGGAAACACTGAACGACAAAAAATAAAGAAAGGATTTGTATGAGAGACAGACAGACATACATCAAAGACAGAGTTGAATAATAAAGGAGGTCTCAACATTTCCTGACTCCCCCATCTATACCACCATCACCATCATTGTCTCTTCTCTGTTTATAGTCTCAGTTTGGGGACGTGAGAATAATAATGCTCCCTTTTCCAGTTCTTCATATCCTCATCATTGCTCCATTTTCTGTGTATAATATGAGGGAACGTGTGTGTGTGTTTGTGTGTGTGTGTGTGTGTGTGAATGAGTGTGTGTGTGTGTGTGTGTGAATGAGTGTGTGTGTGTGTGTGTGTGTGTGTGTGTGTGTGTGTGTGTGTGTGTAGCTAGCTGTGTTCTTACTTACATACAACTACAACAACAACAACAACAACAACCACTACAACCACAACAACACCAACCAACTGAATGCCTTGTTGCCATGCTGTTACTCTCGTTTATCGATTCCCTGATCACGGTGGGATAAAGACAGTCCAAGTACCCGGCTTTGAAATACGGTCTCCTTATTTCCTTTACCTACTCACTTTTTTTTCTTTTTTTTTTCCCTGTGTGTGTTTTTTTTTCTGTCTGGTTTTATGTGTGTGTGTATGTGTGTGTTTGTTTCTCTCTTTCTCTTTCTGTGTCTCATTCTCTCTATCTTTATCTTTATCTTTCTCTCTCTCATAACACCAATTTCCCTCCCTTCTCTCTCTCACTTTCCTTCACCTCCAATTCCCACCCCCCGTCCTTTCTCTCTCTGTTATTTCTCTTCCTCCAGCCACCCATCCATCTTGTGTCTCATGCAAGTATTATTTATTTCATGGTGCGTTGAGAGAGAGAGAGAGAGAGAGAGAGAGAGAGAGAGGAGAGAGAGAGAGAGAGAGAGAGAGAAGGGTGAGCATACAACATTAATGACACACACACACACACACACACACACACACACACACACACACACACACCTCGTCTATATTATATGGTATGGTGGTGACGTGTGACCTCTTAGCCAAGGGTCACCACGCCCTAACACACACACACACACACACACACACACACACACACACACACACACACACACACACACACACACACACACACACACACACACACACACACACACGGGAAGACCCTAACTTTTACCTGGAAGGGAGGCGACAGAAAGAAGCCAAGAACCAATTTGGACATTTTTAAGGAACAGAGAAAAGAAATGAGATGAGGAAGACCACTAGTAAAGGTTTGGTGTGTGTGTGTGAGAGAGAGAGAAAGAGAGAAAATGTGTGAGTGAATGTGTGTGTTTTTCTGTGAGTGTGTGGGTGAGAAAGAGAGAGAAAGTGTGTGAGTGAATGTTTTTTTTTTCTGTGAGTGTGTGTGTGTGTGAGAGAATATCTGTGAGTGAATGTGAGTGTGTGTGTGAGAGAGAGAAAGTGTGTGAGTGAATGTGTGTGTTTTTCTGAGTGTGTGTGTGTACATAGGCATGTATGTATGTGTATAAGCATATATATAAATGTGTGTTAATGAGAGAGAGAGAGAGAGAGAGAGAGAGAGAGAGAGAGAGAGAGAGAGAGAGAGAGAGAGAGAGAGAGTACCTACCCACCCAGTATATATATATGAAGTGTACAGTAGTAAATTAGTAATGGGTCCAGTTAATAAACAGACAGGATGCAGGACAGACCGTGTAATAGTCCACATTACCTAGTTTTACCTTGGGCTCAATTTTTTTTCACTTTTTTAGGTATTTTATCATATATTTTCTACGTCTGAAAGGGGGTTATTTTTTTTTCTTCACTTTTTTAGGTATTTTATCATTTTCTACGTCTGAAAGTTTTTTTTTTTTTCACTTTTTTTAGGTATTTTATCATATATTTTATACGTCTGAAAGGGGGTTATTTTTTTATTTTTTTCACTTTTTTAGGTATTTTTTTATCATTTATTTTCTACGTCTGATTGGGGGTTATTTTTGGGTTTGTTATTCCCCCCCTAAATTTATTACTTTATCGTGTGTTCTTGTGTCGTTCGTTATTTTCATTTGTTTATTTAGTTACTGTAGTACTGAATGATTTGAAAGATTTTTTTTTTTTTTTTTTTTTTTTTTTACAGTCGATGTTATTTCATGTGTGTTTTGCATTCGGTTATTGATTTTCGTCTCATATGTTCTGTTCTTTATCACTACGTACGTTTTATTGTAATGGTCCATGATCAGAGGTGTGGGTGTGGGTGTGGGGGTGTCGGTGTGTGTGTGCGTGTGATAAATAATTATTGGCATTTACAATATACTTCTGTTTACTTTTTATTTTATTTATTTTTTCCCCACTTCAGTCACTCTAATTTAACTTCAAGGAAATAAAGTTCACGATTTGTGGTAACAGGACTAATATCAAATACTTGTACTATCATTATTCACCTTGAGTTTATTTTCGTTAATCATGTTAGTCTTTAGAAAAAAAAAAAACACCATTACAACCACGACCACTACCAGTCACACAAAACCACACTACCACACACAACCAAAACACACACACAACACCACACCTTTCCCCATCCCCCACCTTTCCCTATCCCCACCTTTTCCCACCACCATCATCACCACAACACACAACAACAACAACAACAGTGCCAGTGCCTCCGTGCCAATTAGGTGAACGTGGCACCGATATAAAACCGTAAAACGAGAGACTCCCTGCCGGTTGGTTGGTTGGTTGGTTGGTTGGTGGGAGTGACATTTTCCCCTCTCCATTACTTATTCCATTGACCGTCCACCTCGTCCCCTTCCCTTATATAGTAAAACATAAAACACCCCTTTTTCCACATTTACTTAATTACACTGACGGCTGGGCTTTGTGTGTGTGTGTGTGTGTGTGTGTGTGTGTGTGTGTGTGTGTGTGTGTGTGAGAGAGAGAGAGAGAGAGAGAGAGAGCTAGAGAGAGAGAGAGAGAGAGAGAGAGAGAGAGAGTAGTTTTTTTTTTTTTGTATATAGGGTGTGGTATACGTGTAAACTGGTGTTCACAGTTATTGTGTGTGTGTGTGTGTGTGTGTGTGTGTGTGTGTGTGTGTGTGTGTGTGTGTGTAAATAACAAACCACCGTTGTTTTTCCATTAGCAAATGAAATGCCGTCAAGCCACACCCCCTTATTCCCACCAAGGCACTCCTTTACCCCCCTTCCCCTCTTTACCCCCCCTTCCCCTCTTTACCCCCCTTCCCCTCTTTACACCCCTTCCCCTCTTTACACCCCTTCCCCTCTTTACACCCCTTCCCCTCTTTACACCCCTTCCCCTCTTTACCCCCCTTCCCCTCTTTACACCCCTTCCCCTCTTTACACCCCTTCCCCTCTTTACACCCCTTCCCCTCTTTACACCCCTTCCCCTCTTTACACCCCTTCCCCTCTTTACACCCCTTCCCCTCTTTACACCCCTTCCCCTCTTTACACCCCTTCCCCTCTTTATACCCCTTCCCCTCTTTACCCCCCTTCCCCTCTTTACCCCCCTTCCCCTCTTTACACCCCTTCCCCTCTTTACACCCCTTCCCCTCTTTACACCCCTTCCCCTCTTTACACCCCTTCCCCTCTTTATACCCCTTCCCCTCTTTACACCCCTTCCCCTCTTTATACCCCTTCCCCTCTTTATACCCCTTCCCCTCTTTATACCCCTTCCCCTCTTTACACCCCTTCCCCTCTTTATACCCCTTCCCCTCTTTATACCCCTTCCCCTCTTTATACCCCTTCCCCTCTTTACACCCCTTCCCCTCTTTACACCCCTTCCCCTCTTTATACCCCTTCCCCTCTTTATACCCCTTCCCCTCTTTACACCCCTTCCCCTCTTTACACCCCTTCCCCTCTTTACACCCCTTCCCCTCTTTACTCCCCTTCCCCTCTTTACACCCCTTCCCCTCTTTACACCCCTTCCCCTCTTTATACCCCTTCCCCTCTTTATACCCCTTCCCCTCTTTACACCCCTTCCCCTCTTTACACCCCTTCCCCTCTTTACACCCCTTCCCCTCTTTACTCCCCTTCCCCTCTTTACACCCCTTCCCCTCTTTACACCCCTTCCCCTCTTTACACCCCTTCCCCTCTTTACACCCCTTCCCCTCTTTACACCCCTTCCCCTCTTTACACCCCTTCCCCTCTTTACACCCCTTCCCCTCTTTATACCCCTTCCCCTCTTTACACCCCTTCCCCTCTTTACACCCCTTCCCCTCTTTACACCCCTTCCCCTCTTTACTCCCCTTCCCCTCTTTACACCCCTTCCCCTCTTTACACCCCTTCCCCTCTTTACTCCCTTTCCCCTCTTCATTCCACTCTCCTCCCCTTCCCCTCTTCACTCCACTCTCCTCCCCTTCCCCTCTTCACTCCACTCTCCTCCCCTTCCCCTCTTCACTCCACTCTCCTCTAGTCAGCCATCCCCTCTCTCCCCTCACCCCCTCACACCTCTCGACACCCCCCATAACTACCCCCCACCCCTTCACACCCCTTGTGAGTGCAAATATGGTCTGGCGTGGCGGCTTCGGGTTCACTGTACAGTCACAAATAAAAGAAACTTACATTGACTATAAGCACACCGAGAATAAACTAACCTTGAATCTACCTCAATTATAATGTTGTTGTTGTTGTTGTTGTTGTTGTTGTTGAAGATCATTAAGCTGTCTGACCGAGCAGCCCCGAACTCTTGAGGAAAAGGCTATGGATTCTAATGTTGTTTTCATATGCATACGTTTTTCCATTGAACTCCTGATTCCATTACACGATTCTTCCCAATTCTGCCACGAAACAAGCTCCTTCAATGTAGGTGGTGTTTCGTGGCAATGTTTGAAGGACTCACTACCCTCCAATTTTCTGACTACATCAATTGGGGTCCTTAAAAAGTTTGGACATGGGAATTACTGGGTTTGTGTTGATGGCGACGTGAAGTGAGGGAGAGTCTGGCCACGATATAGTACTCTAATGCACTCGACCTTTGTTATTACTCTTAAAAGTTTTGAAAGTAGTAATAGTAGTAGTAGCTGTTTTGGTAAATCTGGAGCAACTGATTCCTCCAAACTATTCCAAGCAACAGGTTACCATTAGATATATTAATGTGGTCCTGTTTTGTGGTGGCATACTATGGAGGAATCAAGGTCCTCTAAAATACACGCTAAAAGTTATTACCCATTTTAATAATAATAAAAAAAAAAGTATATTGACTTGGCCACGTGTCCTACTTACCACCCACTTCACAGGTTCATATGATTGACCACACGAGTGAATTTCATGGGAGAGGTAAAAAAAGGGAATTGTACCCACCTAGGCTACTCCTTATCGTTACTGGGGATCATTAGAGGGAGAAAAAGAGTTCCATTTTAACTTTCTTATCAAACCAGGGTGTATATTTTTGCGAGGGGGTTATAAAGTCGATGCCATAGTTTGTGCTCTTCTAAGTCCTCGATTATACTTATTAGTATTAGTATTTTTATTATTATTATTGTTATAAATAAACACACAATATCATATCATATATACTGTATATATCATCGTTGCAAGGAGAACTCAAACAAACAACAAACGCACACAACCACAAACAACAAACACACAAGCACACACACAAACCAACAATTTCGTATCACATCACATTGTAGCTCAGAGTTCAACATGACACTGTGAAATTTCCTAACCAAATAACCAACTAACTAACTAACTCGAGGCAGGTGGTGTATTGACTATCATAACAACAGACAGACAGACAGACAGACAGACAGACAGACAGACAGGTGTACGAGAGGTGATTGGATTGGCAGAAGGTCGCTTGAACATATGTATTCCTATTGGTAATTTTTGGGGGGTGGGGACATGGGGGTGGGTTGTGTTTTGTGTGTGTGTTGTGGTGTGTGTGTTTTGTGTGGGGGGGGGGAGGGTTGTGTGTTGTTTGTTTGTATGTGTGTGGGTGTGTATTTCATTTATTTCTCTATATGTTTGTGCTACTTTTCTCATAAATTTATATATATATACATTATTATTTTTTATTAATCCTACACAGTCTTCCAATACTTTATCTTTTCTTTTCGTTCATATATTCCTGTTTTTTTGTGGTTAGTTCGTATGAATAGAAGCAGCCATTGATTGATCAGAAGAAAAAAAAATAACACACACACACACCGGAAATAAGTGACATTTTATTATCAATTTTTTTTTTTTTTTTTTTTTTTTTTGTCTGAACCGAATAAAATTATTTCTCTTGTTCATTCGTTCGGTTTCTTCATTTTTTTTTTTTTTTTTTTTTTTTTTTTTTTTGCCGTTCACTTTTTTTTTTCTCTGCAATAGTTCGTGTTTCGGGTACCATTAAATTGCTTCACATTCCTTTTGTTATTTATTTAGTCATGTATGTATGTTCTTTAGAAGGAAATATATTGTAGAACTACCGTAATCTTAAGTTCTATTTATTTATTTATTTTTTCGTGTCATCATTGCACTTTACGAATTAATTATTGATTTAATGGGGTTACTTGTGAAATAGTTAGCTGTTCTCTCTCTCTCTAACTGGATATTTATGTATATTCATTGTATTTTATATGTGTGTTTTTTCCAACTATCGTGAGAATGAAAACGCATACTATTTACATTATGGATGACCTTGGGTGAGTGGGGGTGTGGGGGGTGGGGGGTGGGGGGGGTGACTAAATTGGGGGCCTTTAAGAGGGTCTGCGAAAGCCTGAGTGTGTGTCTGTGTGTGTGTGAGAGTGAGTGTGTGTATGCAAATTTGATCAGCCAGCGAGCCGGCAAAAAAATTCGTTCATGTGTGTTGCTAATCATGTCAGAAGCTCCTCCAGGTGTGTGTGTGTGTGTGTGTGTGTGTGTGTGTGTGTGTGTGTGTGTGTGTGTGTGTAGTCTCGGCCACTAAAAGCTCTGGGGGCGATTTCCGAAAAGCTGAAGACGATAATAAAGTGTAGAATATATAAAGCCTCCCTTGACAGGTTTCACGTCCACTCACCCTCGGCGGAGAGTTGTCATTTGAAGCCATCGCGCTGTAAATTTATCCTCGTCCTCATTCTTGGCCTGAGGGAGATAGATGAGGGAACGACGCCCACCACACCACCACCAGAAAAATAAATGTCACGAATATATACCTGTACTTCAATTGATTCCCCCCTCGACTCGTGTTTGAGGCCTGAACTATATACAACAGGAGGAAGTATAGTAGGCAAATATTATAGAGAAGAGATGGTAGTCAAGCGAGGCCAGAACTACAACAAAAAATAGAAGGTATTACAGAAGGAAGTAGTATAGAAAAGGTAGTCATACAAATATAGAAGGAATTACAGAAGGAAGCAGTATAGAAGAAGAGGTATAGTCGAACAAAAATAGAAGGAATTACAGAAGGAAGTATAGAAGTGGTGGTAGTCAGACAAAAATAGAAGGAATTACAGAAGGAAGTATAGAAGTGGTGGTAGTCTCGTTGGGTTGGATTGGGTTGACGTGACAGTTCCTCGTAAGGTGTGTAAGGGTTGGTGGTAGTATTTGTTCTAGTGCGTGTGTTTAGCGAGTGATGTGTGAATAAGTAATGGTGGGGAGGAGAGGAGGGGAGGGGTACCACAGCGCACTTCATTGCACCGGTAAAAGGGGATAAAACAACACACACACACACACACACACACACACACACACACACACACACACACACACAAAAGAAAGGTGAGAGGAAAAGGAACAGTTCTGAGGGGTGGGTAAAGAGAAAGAGAAATGGATCGAGTTAAAATTCGATTGAAAGAAATGAGAAAGAACTTACTTGGTGTCGACAAGTTCACACACACACACACACACACACGAATGCACTGAAACCTTAGACACACGCAAAGTTTACTGTATTACTGTAGTGAAAGGAAGGATGCGAGAGAGAGAGGGAGGGTGTGATAGGTAGAGAGCGAGACAGAGAGAGAGAGAGCCAGATAGAGAGGGTTGGTAGGTGGGTGGGTACGAAATAGAGGTTGGGTGACTGTGGGAGGGAAGAGAGAGAGGGTGTGAAAGAGGGAGAGTGTGAGAAACAGAGGTGGGGTAGGAAGGTAGGTTGGAAGTTTGACACGCACATTCTCAGGGTTAGAAGAAATGTATGTCCCTTTGCCTGCTTCACACCCACTCACACATTCTGTATCACAATCACGCACGCAGACTCCATCACACGCACACACACGTACACAGACACACACACACACACTAAGGACCCAGTGATCGTGTATAAGAAATGGAGGCTTCTGATTCCACCTAACCATGCCACGAAACAAGCTCCTTCCTTATAGGTGGTGTTTCGTGGCAATATTTGAAGGACTCATTTACCTCCATATTTTCTGACTAACACAATACAATCATTTTTGAGATGATACGTGTTTTTTTTTTTTTTTTTTTTTTTTTTTTTTTGTAATCCTTCATGAAATATCTAAAGTATTATTTTTATTTTATATTTCATTAAAGTTTTTGGTGTCTGTAATTATTTCCGTAGTTCTTTTTTTCTGATACTGCATTCTACTTTGATTTAGTAATAATAATAATAATAATTATTATTATTATTATTATTATTATTATTATTATTATTATTATGGCCGTATAGAATTTTAACCAAAGAAATTTACAACTATCATCTGTAAGGATAATTTTAAGACACTGTTTCTTTCATGGCCCTCTAATATCTATTCTATACTTCCCCTATAAACAAACACCTACTTTACCACCACAAACACCTACTCTACCACCACCACCACCCACTCTACCACCACCACCACCATCACAATAAACACCCACTCTACCACCACCACTACCACAACAACAACAACAACAACAACAAATATCCTCTACCACCACCATCACAACAAAAACCCACACCACCACCACCACCACCACCCACCACTACCATCACAACTACTACTACTACTAATGTCCTCTCTACCACCCTACAGAGGCAAGATGCTACTGGGCTACAACGACCTGGAACTAGCCAATAAAGGCGGCTATGACTTGGTTCACTACGATGATCTGGCTTACGTCGCCTCGGCCCACCAGGAGTGTAAGTTGGAACAGCTAATAGGGAAGTAGAGAAAGTAGTCACCAGCCAGAGTCTATACAATATTATCATGAACTGTGGGTTAGGTTAAGTTAGGTTAGGTTAGGTTAGGTTAGGTTAGGTTAAGTTAAGTTAGGTTAGGTTAGGTTAAGTTATGTTATGTTATGTTATGTTATGTTATGTTATGTTAGTTCAGTATTTTCCCTCAGCAGTCAATGAATAGCTAATAGATAATATTTTAGTATTCTTGTTTATTCCCTTTCCTTATCAGCCAATAGATAATATGTTGGTGTGTGATTTTTCCCCATGGCAGTCATTGTTATTTTTTTTTTTATTTTTTTTTTTTTTTTAATGGCTGAGGTGGTTTGTTGATTTCAGAATGTCCAGAGGAGCGATAATTTCACTCAAAAATAAATACAATACATAGAGAGAGTTTATTAATGGTTCTCATTATTGATATTAAAGTAGAACACAAGACTGTATATATTTCATTGTAGAAAATTGCTCTAAATGGTTCCAAATGTTGTGGAAATAATTACCACCTCATCAGAATCAAAATAATGGTATAATAATGCTAAATAATTGCCTCCATTTCATCGTGTATAATTATGGCTCCGTCAAGGCCATTGTGTCTTGACTCAGCATAGACTTTATTATTATTATTATTATTATTATTATTATTATTATTATTATTACTATTATTATTATTATTATTATTATTATTATTATTATTATTATTATTACTATTATTATTATTATTATTATTATTATTATTATATTTATTAATTTTATTTTTAATGTACCCTTCCATATCCACATGTACCCTTCCTTTCTCCACCTACTGTACCCTTCCTTTCTCCACCTACTGTACCCCGTCATGACCTAACTAACGTGCCTCGCCTCCCAACAACAGTACTGAAGACGGGAGCCTCTGGGATGATCGCTTACCGCCTGCAGACCCGGGATGGAACATGGCAATGGCTTCAAACCTCATCCAGACTCGTCTACAAAAACTCCAAACCGGACTTCATCATCTGCACTCACAGGCCGCTCATGTAGGTGGTGGTGGTAGTGGTATTGGTAGTGAGTAAGTTTTTTTATTGGTAGTAAGAAGTGTGTTGTTGGTTTTAGAAGGGTGGTAAGCAATGGATATATTATTAGGTTTCTGTAGGTGGTAAACAGTGAGTATGTTATGATTGGTGGTAAGAAGTGTGTTGGTTTAGATTGGTGGTAAATAGGGAGTAAGTTTCGATAGGTGGTAAACAGTGAATAGATTTAGATAACTGTTTAGCAGTGAGTAGATTTAGATTGGTGTTGAGCAATGAGAACAAAGATTGAAGAAGGTAGAATGAAGGAAAAATTTGCTTTTGTATTAGTTTAATAACCCTTTGTCTAACTACTTTCACCTGTTTGCAGGGAGGAGGAAGGGCGTGACCTGCTGGGCAAGCGGACGATGGACTTCAAGGTGTCTTACCTGGACCCCGGCCTCACCCAGTCCTACCTCTGTGACTCGGAGCTCCCTCAGTTATACGCCTCTCGTATGAGCCGCAAGTACAAGACACAGCTGAGGGATTTCCTAACGACGTGTCGAACCAAACGGACCTACACCAACCTCAACGACACAGCCTACAACAGCTACAACAACATGTACGCCTCGTCACCCTATGCAACAGATAATGGATTGTACATGCAACAGAACATTGGCAACCTACAGTCCCTCTACCCCACCAGCTATCTGCCTCCTGACAACCTCTTCCACTATCGCCAGTTAGGTACCTACTACCCTGATTACATGACACACAGCTACGTCAGTAATGGTTACGTCGACCCTGCTCGTTCCTGCCTCAGTTATGACACATCTGGTCTGGCCAAGACGGCGACAGACCAGAAACTATACTGTACAACACAGCTCGACACATCCAAGTATCAGTACAAGCCCACAGACGCGTATTCCGCTGTATACGGAACAAATACTGTGTTGCCGTCCCTAGAACACAAATACAGTGACCTGAGGACGGCGGATGTGAGGCGGGATGACCCTTCAGCTTTGGCGTCGCTTGGTGCCCTCGCTGCTACTCCAGGCATCCCTACCAGCCCAGCCGTCACGTCTGGCACCACCACCATCACTCACAAAGACGACACCAAAGATAGCGAACACTACGCCAACAACACCCGCCAGACAGTGCTCATGTGGGGTTCAGCAACACACGATTATGACCCCAACAAGAAGTATGGCAGTGAAGTTCCAGCAAGTTCAGCCTCCTCGTCACTGGACCCCAGTTTGAGTAGTGGTGTACCTTGTAAATGGGGCACAGCTACACCAGCATCAACACCAGGAGCCAGGAGCAGTGCAGGAGGTTCTCCACATGGTGAGGGCTCTTCACCACATGCGGGCCCACCTTCTGCCCACTCCGCTCACTCCGCCCATTCTGCCCACTCAGCCCACTCTGCCGCTGTTGCCGCAGCCGCCGCCTCAGCCGCCCATGTCGGTGCCGGAACTGTGGCACCAGCGGGTAAGGCTGCGTATGGCTACAGTGAGGGCGGCGAGGTATGGCACCACCAGTACTATCCTTACCACCCGTATCACACCCCGCAGTGAGTGACAGCTTTGTTTATTGTCTCTCTGGCCTGCACCTGCATGTTGAGCCCGCCGTAGGCACCGGGCATGCTCACAGCCCTCCTTCCCTCCCTCCCTTACCCCTTCACACACACACACACCTGGCTCCCTCCCATGGGCTGACCAGGGGGGAGCCAGTGTGTAATGTTGTTATAATCATATCAGTAAAGCCTGATGTGGCTCCTAATACTGGAGGGCTGTGTGCTGGGCTCCTTATTAAGATTGATGTTTTGATGCTTGCATGTGTGTATAGGCTATGAGGCCCTGAAGTGCTGTGTGATGTATGTCACAGCACTAGGGCCTCCTACTATACTACCGCTGCTGCTGCTGTTACTAACCAACCATTGAGCCTGAAGTAGATGGCGGGTATTTGCCTACCAGGGTGAAACGAGATGCTTGCAGTCACATTAGAGAGTTACCCTTATTAAACTCAATCTATGTTACTTTCATTCCTCTTCAATCAAAGTGCCAAACTAAACACTGACCAACTTAATAGAAAACTTTTGTAAAATATCATAATATGTTTGGTAAATTAATCTTCACAAAATATGTTTCTCTGTTGTGACTGAGCGTGTCGTGTTTCCCGCTGCTAGTGTCTAATGTGGTGTATCATTGCTGCTTGTGTGGTAAGTGTCAGTAGGTATAAAAATAACCTTAGATTAATGGGGGGTGGTATTGTTGTTAAACCAAAAAATGTATTACACCTTCCATTCATAAAGTAAAGCTTCATGTCGGTTGTTGATAAAAAAACATTTGCATTTTCAAGATGGATGGGTAATAGTTTTTTACCTATGAAAGTAAACTCACATGACATCCTCAAAATAGTAATAAGATAAAACGACAGGAAGATCTAATGGAAGGAAGGTATGGTATAGCAAGTCTTGACCTCAAAAATACCACCACCAATCCCCGTTGTGTTGCATGTGAAGAAAGTCCGGGGAAGGTCTTGATTCTGTCTGGTCGTCTTAATGAAAATAATATCTAATCACTCGATGTTGAAATATTTATGAACCGATAGTTTTTCTCTGATTGTTCCTTATGGGCTTCAGCCAAACCTAACAATATGAACTTTGTATTCAAGTACAGAAAATCAGAATGTAAAATTGACAAATTCTAATGTATCCATATTTAAAATTTAAAATGTATCCATATTTAAAATTTAAAATGTTATTCATGGTTTTGTTGAGATTTTCACATTAATAAGATCACATGGAATGCCAGACAGATTTATTCAAGTTAGCCTTCCTCCTGTCAGTATAGTCTCTGAGAGGGGGGTATACGCGCCCCTCTTTCCAATGACGCCCCCCCCCCCCCCCCCACGGAGATCGATCCTACGACGGGAATAGAGGGGGTCAGTCAGTGGAGGATGAGGAACTGATAAGGATAACACAATGGGGTCTTCCTTATCAGTTTGCAAAGGTGGCAAGTATGAGGGTCGATGTCATATTTTATTTAACACATTCCCAAGTATCAGAATTTTTCAAGTTTTCATTTTTTTTTTTCAATTTTTTCATTTTTTCTTTTTTTCTTTTTTTCTTTTTTTTTACAAGTTCAGTGGATAATACAGGTGGTAGTAGTAGTAATTATTTCCACTCCTTTCACCAACCCCTGACATAGTAAAATTAAAATGTAGATATTCTATGTTATTACCTTTGAAACTACTGTATATCCTTAGCAAAATTTTAGTGCCATAACCTTAGTGTTTTTGTTGTTGTTGTTGATGTTGTTATTGATGATGTCGTTGTTCAGATAATGTGTAAAAAAAAAAAAATACATGGCACTAAATCTGACACTGGTAAAATGTAGACCAACGCAAACACCACCACATGAGTTATTAGTTTGTTAATGTAGGTGTCTCAGTGTCATTGTAGCCTATAGTGTGTGTGTGTGTGTGTGTGTGTTAAATAAGTGGTCGACCCTCATACCACATAGTATATACCGTCTGCATCCATGTGTGTACCTCTCTCTCTCTCTCTATCTCTATCTCTCGTTCTCTATCTCTTTAATGATTCTGATATGTATTCCTTGTGTTGTTTTGAGTTCTGTGTTTATTCCTGTTTTCTTATTTTGTCACTCATTTTTGCACCGTCACCGTAACTTGCATGGGTTAACTTTTTATAGAGGTGAAGGTTCAGTATTGTTAGTTTGTGTTGGATGTATTTCAGTTGTGAATCCCAATTACGTTGTTATCCTTTAATTAAAACCCAGTCTGGCCATTTTTTACACTCCATCATTACAAACCCTTATAATATATAGTACTTGAATTAGAGTTGAAATGAACACAAATTAATTAATACAGTTTAAAATTATACTTATAGAAATATCAGTGGACAGTAAATTAAAGTGAAGTTAGATCAATCATGCTTAAATATCACCCTCCCCCTCTCCCCCTCATTCCCCCCTTTATTGTTTTCCTCTCCCATCCAACTTTCTCTTGGCCTCAGTCTGGTTGCTACAAGGTCCTAATCGAGGCGTGGGTTTTATGTTGTTGTTATAGTATGAGATAGTGATAATGTGTGTTAAACTCCTCCCTCTCCCCTCCACAACTTTCAATACTCACCATTAATCTATGTCTCTGAAAGTAATAATTAATTTGTTTGTTTATTTTGGGGAGGTCATAAAAATCTATAGGGTGCAATAAAAATTATAACATTTTGCAAGACAAATTTATAACTAAGCTTGATAAGGAGTATAAAGTATTCTACTGTAGTTGGATTAATTCCATTCTGAAATTCTTTACTGTATTTCAGATGATTTTATGTTAATTTTGCAAACACTGAACATAAGCAATTCATTTCTACTGTATTTACTTAATATTTTCATTATTCAGGAATACTTTATGGGTTCATTACCCTATTCTCTGAAGTTATTTTTTACTTTATTCTGAAGCAGTATAATAGCAAAATGTAAACACACATTGCTTGTAGTTACAGATTTTAAAATGATTAAATCCTTTAAATTACAGGAAACTTTTATGCAATGACAAAAATAATAATAATAATACCAGCTAAAGGTCTTGGTATAATAAAGTAGAATGAGCCACACCGCTTGCTGTAGCTCCCACCACCAGACTATCCTTCCTCCTCCTCCTCTTCATCCCATCTGTCCTCCCGTTCACTACCTGGTCCCCTCTGGCTAAGACAAGGCCTGTTC
This sequence comes from Petrolisthes manimaculis, assembly GCA_034508575.1. Lineage (NCBI taxonomy): Eukaryota > Metazoa > Arthropoda > Malacostraca > Decapoda > Porcellanidae > Petrolisthes > Petrolisthes manimaculis. Next base: position 81,067 of record JAWZYT010001035.1, on the reverse strand, counting down.
TCTGCTCGGCCCCACAGCACCATGGGGGAACCCAGCTACCCGCAGATCAGCAGGAACCCAATCCTTTGCTGTCCATCTCTGAGGTAACCAACACCCTCCTCAACCACCACGACTAGACCCGGTGGTCATCAACTCCAAGGTAAACAAATGTCCCGTGCCTCTCAGTATATCACTGCCCTTTGGTACGACACTCGTGGCTCTGAGATGAACAATTTGTAGACTATAAACTTTAGGTTAGGTCTTTCACAGTAATATAGCCACATTTAGACCAGATTCCTGCACCACCGCTCTCTACCTACCTACTAAAGCACACCAATGCAATCATTTGGCTAGAGAGACAATGCACTTCAATTATTTACCAGTTTTTGTTTTGTATTTGCTGTGAATCACTAGACTCACTTGTGTATGTCCTGGAGCATAATTATTTGCATTCAAGACTTCCATAAGTAAGTTCTTAGAGAATTTGTGATTAAAGAAGCATTTACCTATTGATTTATTTTTATATTATTTTGTAACCAAGAATATGATCCTAATCTTAGACTGTATTGCAGAGATAGGGATGATGTAGCCCTGTGTGGAAGCCCAGAAGTGAACTCTGACCCGCCACTCCTTGCACAATCCTGAGACCAGCTCGTGACCCGAAGCCTTTCCAGCCCGGCCGTCGGGTCCTTGCAACCCATCCTCCCCCAACCCCAGAGCCCCGTCCTGTGGTACCTGCAGCCTGTGGCACCCCTACCTCCAAGTCCAGCCCTCGGAGTAATGGAGCCTATGGACACCCTGCCTCAGAGTCCAAATATGGGTTCACTGGAAACAACTCTGGATCCCATGCACCGGGGTTCCTCCATGGTGGTGATGGAGACTATGATCCCACCACACCAGAGTCCAAGTGGTGGGTCAGTGGAGACAATGGCACCCCTTCCTCCTTATTCAACGGTGAGGGCCCTGGACATGGGGAACCAGCTGCCTCCATGCTCATCTGTGAGGGCACTGGAATCCATGTCCCCCCTAAACCCCCATAATCCAGGAATGGGTGTACTGGAAACAATGTCGCCAGTAACCCAAACTTCTTGTGTTATGGGATCACTGGAAACTGTTGCACCCCTACCTCAGAGTCCAACTGTCAAGACACTACAAACCTCGACGACACCCCTGCCTCAGAGTCCAAACATGGGTCCACCAGCATCAGTGCCACCCTTATCCCAGAGTCCAGCTGTTGATGTCCTACAAGGTGTGGCCTCCTTACCCCAGAGTCCAGCCATAGGTCCACCAGCAAGTGTGACACCTCATTGCCAAAGTCCAGTTGTTGTTGTTGGGGCAGTAGGAACCATGGCACACCACCAACCCGAGAGCCCGATATTGGAACCATCCCAGTACGAGACCTCACAACCCTCAAACGGCAACCTTACCTCATCACTACCAGCATCTCCACAGCCTCAGAAGGAACCTGCTCCCCCATGATGAAAACAAAATCAGTCTGCATTTGATGAGGTTCTTCACCAAAAGTAAACCAACAGACAATCTCATAATGTTGACGCTCGTATATCAACTCAGCGTTTAGACTCGCATACTAATTAAGGGCATCAGCCAGTAGATAAAAGGTGTCGTGACACTTGCATGAGGAAATGTACATCAGCTGTGTTGCCTCAGCATGGACAACTGAGATAAAGGCCCATCCAACCATGGAATTAATGGGAAAGGCTACTTCTTGTTGTTACCAAGGTAGCCCAACATTATATTTTTCACATGGAGACCTGGGATTACTTAAAGCCAAGATAAAATATTGAGCTTTAATGAAGAGGTTTGTGGACAAGTTTAATTAGAGCTTTTGCAGCTGCCTCATGAGTCCAGAGCGCTTCAGATCAGTTATACAGTATACACACCAGAGATGTAATGCTTGAATATCAAGTTTTCCCACAAATCTTGGCTGAGGTTGGAGTGGGCAGGATTTGTTAGTAGTCTCTGGACATGGTTACTCTCATAGTTGTTGTTCTAACCACCAAGGGTCAATGCAAGTGGTGAGGACAATGGAGTAGGCAGAGGCAGAGTGTGGGCAGAAGACGTCTTTTGGGGGCCCAACGCCTATCCTAGAAGTATCCTAGAAAGGACTCAAGTTGGTTTTTTTAGTAAGCTAATGAGTGTCGACTGTGTGCTGGCTCTAAAGTGCAATTGTCGTCCTACATAATTACAGGGTCAAGAAATATAATTATATCATTCTTTAGGTATGGACAATATTTTTATGTGGTGTTTATGTGCAGTAGTGAGTGGTGCATCATTTGTTTTGCCCAAACCTGGAGGGACGGAGCGTGGCAAGACACTGGACACTTTTTGTGATGCCAGCCACCCTCGCCAGTTACTACTATCCGCTCTCTCGGCCACGGACACAACCCCATCCAGTCGAGAGGTGCTGACGGGTTGTTGAAACACTAAACACCTGGTATGATAGAGTTGGCTGGTGTTGAGAATATTCGTTTGTAACCTCTGATTGCTGGAAATGGAAGTGCTGTGATGTCTATCTTACCACTCGAGTTAAAAATATGTTAATGGATTATGTAAAACAGTTCTATTAATTTCTAAAAAAAGCAATGGGCACACTTCACTTTGAACAGTCTCAATTATGTTATGATTTTTATCGTTTAGGGACGTGGTTGGTTAATGATCACATGTGGTTGAGTTTGATCAGAAGTACAAGAACGTTTGTCTTTTGTGTAATTTTTAGTAGAGACACCTTATTAATTATACGTGCAAGATGTAGTGAAGAAAGTTTTGCATTCAATAAGTTCTGTGTTCAGCATCGGATACGTAGCAGTGGTGAAGAGTGAGGTGGAAAGTGAGGAAATGAGTGAGGAGAAGAGTGAAGTGGAAAGTAAGGTGAAGAGTGAGGTGGAAAGTGAGGAGAAGAGTGAAGTGGAAAGTAAGGTGAAGAGTGAGGAGAAGAGTGAAGTGGAAAGTAAGGTGAAGAGTGAGGTGGAAAGTAAGTTGAAGAGTGAAGTGGAAAGTAAGGTGAAGAGTGAGGTGGAAAGTAAGGTGAAGAGTGAGGTATAGAGTGAGGCGAAGAAAGCTAATAAGTGAACATTGATATGAGTGGGTACGACTTTTCCACTGTCTCAACCTGACTCCACAGACTACGGATCGGTCTAGTCATGAGGTTAATTAAGTTTATGTTATATGTGCGGCCGAATATATACACACACACACACTCACACACACACACACACACACACACACACACACACACACACACACACACACACACACACACACACACACACACACACACACACACACACAGGAATAATTAAGCATATTCAAGCGTAGAGACCTTAAGTTAACTCACATTAATTCTAACTTTGATACATAAATATACAAGCACTACATATTTTACATTACATTACATTACATTATTTTTATGGTTCAAGATTTTTTAGTACATTTTAACCGACCTACTTCTCCAGGTCTATACAAAACAATTAGAAATAAACACAAAGTTGCATCATTAAAGGAATTAAATTAACTCGCAATTAGATTAACGCACAAGATTTATTATTGAACATACACACACAAACACGCACACATTTTCACCAACGCACCTACAGACACACACACCTAAAAATACACACCTACACAGATACACACCTACACAGACACACACCTACATAGATACACACACACACCTACACACAAACCTGCATACACACACACCTGCACACACACACACACCTACACACACACACACACCTACACACACACACACACACACACACACACGACCACACGAAAAAGACTGACAACTTTCACGTGGTTTAAACTGAACTTTATAACGTGTTGTTCACAAAACATCAAAAGTGGTGCCGGCTAAACTCAAGGTGAAAGTTGAAACATTTTCCTTTCCTTTGTGTGTGAAAGCGACTGAAAAACAAACAAACAAACAAACAAACGAAGTAAAAGGTAGCATGAAAAAATAAATAAAAAAGCAATATTTTGAAACATTATTCATTCTCTTTGTAGTTTTTTATCTTTTTTTTTTTTTTTTTTTTTTTATTGGGTCACTTGTTGCTCTTGCAGACGACATGGTGTTCCACAAGAGGCAGGAGAGAGAGAGAAAGAGTGTGTGTGTGTGTGTGTGAAGTGAGAGATAGGATGAAATAAGTTCGATCTTATTTAATAACTTTCTTTTATTTCGGTGATTAAATAATTAATAGATTCCCCTTCCCCTGAATAAGAGAAAGAAAGAGTGAGTGAGTGTGTGTATGTGGATGAGATCAGCTCACAATTTTTATTTTCCATATTCCCTAAATTTTATTATATTATTTCAGTAACTAAATATTCAATACCACCTCTTCCTCTCCCCTCCTCTTCCTTTGCCCCTTCCTCCCTTCCCCCCCCCCCCCTTCCCCCTTGTGTGTGTGTGTGTGTGTGTGTGTGTGTGTGTGTGTGTGTGTGTGTGTGTGTGTGTGTGTGTGTGTGTGTGTGTGTGTGTGTTGAGCGAGCTGTGTGTCTGTGTGACTTCACCTGTGACCTGAAAAAAAAAATAATAATTATATTATAAGGATACATTGAAGTGTAACAGTCCTGGTCACGTCACACACCTTCACTACACCAACACAAACTCTCTCTCTCTCTTTCCTACAGGCCTATTATTATTATTATTATTATTTATATATATTTTTTTCATAACGTATTATTATTAATCTATTTAGGAGACCATTCCAACTCCTTCCTTACTTTTAACTAACCATTATGAGAAATCCAAGGCATTAACTCATAATATAATCAAAACTTACCGATTCAACAAAAATACGGTGGTGCTTGAGAGCGTGCGTGCGTGCGTGCGTGTGTACATAGTGGCATACGATGTAACCTTTTCCTAATGACAGTTCTATAGAGTGTTTTGGCTATTTTGTAATAATGGCAGAGCGACGACGGTGGTGTGAGCGTCTCCTATTTCTTTTTTTTGTCTTTTTTTTTTTTTTTTGTCTCAGACCAACCAACCAACTTCTTCTGTACAGCCACGAGTACTAATAAATATTCAGGGTGTGCTTGCTTCGAATACCACCTACAGTAGAGACAGTCAATAATAAATAAACAATAACATTCAATACATCTTCATTGGAATTAGTTCGTTGGTGAATTGGTGGTGAAAAATACACAATAAACATACATACATTCATTTCGATTGGAATGACTGGTGGTAGAGTGTTCGAAGCTTCAACAACAACAACAACAACCAAAGCTGTATTCCTTATTAGTGCTCGTTGTGACTGTACATTTGTTTTTTTATTTAATTAACGCACACTTTATAGAGAAAGAGATACAAATTACTTTTACTCTCTCGTCTTCTGTACTGATAGTATTTAAACTAATTTTACTACTACTTAACATGTATTTACAGATCAGGTATTAAAGAGAACTTTAGTATACCATTTTTGTACCATAAATACGTACAAAAAAAAAAAACCTCCCATTAAACAAGGTATCCGTAATGTAAATAAAAAACAATGGTTGAAAATAGTCTTGGGATAATAAGTACTGTAATAAATATTGTGTACCATCTTCAGAATGACCAATCGGAAAGTAGAAATAAACAAATAAACAAATAAATAAACAGCATGCTAGGTTGTCGAGTTTTGGCCCACAGTTGTTATAAGAGGGACGATGTGTGTTTAGGACCAAATATTAAAAAAACAAAACAATGTGTGTGTGTGTAGCTGGGAGTGTGTGTGTGTGTGTGTGTGTGTGTGTGGATGGGAGGTATAACGAGAGTGAATGGAAAATAAAGCAAGTGTGAATGGGAGATACAACAAGTGTGAATGGGAGATACAACAAGTGTGAATGGGAGATAAAGTAAGTGTGAATGGGAAATAAAGCAAGTGTGAATGGGAAATAAAGAAAGTGTGAATGGGAGATACAACAAGTGTGAATGGGAGATACAACAAGTGTGAATGGGAGATAAAGCAAGTGTGTATAGCAAGGAGTGTGAATGTTGAGACGCAGAACTAAAGGGAAATGAGAAGGTGGTAAAAGTGAGACTGAATAATTATATGACAGTGTGTGTGGATGGGAGATGAAGAGGAGGAGGAGGATAGCCAGCGAATTATTCTTTCAAACTTAACTCTAGGCTATACCAGGAAACAGATTATAATACCTCAATGTACAAGATAGTAGAGTATCTGTGTTTCTGTAGGTGGAATCAGTAGGTGGGCAAGATGGCAGAGAATAATCGAGTAAGTGTGGGAATAAGTGAGTAAGTGAGAATAAGTAATGGGAGTATAAGTGAGAATAAGTGGAAATATAAATAGAGTATAAGTGAGAATGAATGCGTGAGTGAGATGGATTGAAGATTTACTGATTTAATTAAGGTTTCCTGAAAAAAAAATGCATGTATTCACTTTGGAAAATAGCCCATAAACTACTAAAATATGTGTGTGTGTTTGCAGCTTGAACATGGTGAACAAAAATAACGTAATATCTTCCATATGGTAAATAATAGTGAATGTGTTCTAGGCAGATATATGTTAATGTGATTTTCTCCTAGGCAAATGAGAGAGAGAGAGAGAGAGAGAGAGAGGGAAGGAAGGAGGGAGAATTCAGAATAGTTGTGAAATAGGTTCTCTAGGTAAATCGATGCTATTTTTTTTTATAGGTGGATGGATATGTAGAAAAGGGAACACGCTAAAAGTTGCTTGATTTATGTTTAGTTTGGTTAGTGAGGGAGACAGTGTGTGTGTGTGAAATTTGTTGAGAGGAAAGTGTGCAAGTAGTGTAGTGGGTACTGAATGAGCGATGTGTATGATTTGGAAAGAAAAATGTTCAGTGTGGTATGTGTCGAAAGGCGTTTGAACTAAGCGAGCAAAATGCAAGAACATTTAGAAGAATTTACAGTGCAGTGTGTGTGGAGTAGTTTGAAGTGTGTGTGTGTGTGTGTAGTGTAGTGTGTGTGTGTATGTGTTGAGTTATATGAAGTGTTTAGCAGTGTAGTGATCGCTGAGAATCGTGTGAAGTGTTTACCTAGAGACGTGTATGCAGTATATATGTAATGTATGTGTTGTGGGCCGTCCTACTCTATATGACAAAACACCGATTGGTCCCGTCCTTAGGCCAGTGATAGAGGTATGTACTGTAGGAGACTGCACAAACCGCGGCTTCTCTAACGTCATTTTGTGAATTGTTTGCTAGCAGAAGCCAATTTATATATAATAAACGGTAAAATATGAAGATATTTGACCTTTTTAGCAATGATAAGCTCAGAAATATTACCTCATTTCAATTTGTATACGGTGTGGCCCAATGGGTGGCGCTGTGCAGTCGCCCCAAGGGTTTGGATGGCACCGGTTTGGCTATATTTTATCCCAGTTTTGACCGTTCCTGTACATATTGATTATTAAACTGTGATTCTGACTCTTTGTAGTTTGATCTTCTCCCTTTTTATCCTACATAAGTTATGTCTGTCACTACCATGTTTGTGTTCGTACTTCACACACACACACAAAAAAAAAACATTTAACAGCCTAAGGCCCGTAGTTTTAAAACATTTGAGGGCCCTTACTTGGAGCTCTATGAACCTTCCAAATAAACCAGGCCACAAAACGCTTCAGTGTTTCGAATAGGGAATCTGTTGCCTGAAGTAGTTTGGAGGGTTCATAGCTCCAGTACCTACGGGCCCTCAAATGTGTTAAAACTACGGATGTTAGACCAAACGATGCTCAGGTAAACTACCATAAAGAGCGATGAACTGGCAGGTTAAGGGACCCTGTGATGTAGTCAGAAAATTGGAGGTAAATGAGTCCTTCAAATAATGCCACGAAACGCCACCTATATAGAAGGATCTTGTTTCGTGGCATGGTTAGGTGGAATCAGAAGCCTCCATTTTTTATACACGATCACAGGGCCCTTAACAATCAACTATACTTTACAGACTCCTATCATGTCCTGGAGTCTGATTATTCAGTTACAAGTTACCATATTAAGATTATAATAACAGTTACATATAGGTTGGCCCGTACATTATCAAAATAATAATTATAATGGAATTGATTCATGTAATAATAATACATATAGTGTTATCAGTAGCCAGAAAAGAAACACATAAATGGTGCCCTTGTGGAAACCTTGACTTTATTCACTGTGAAATTTAGTCATCCCCTACAGGGCTAGAACAATAACAAAATATTGCCTTCCCAGTATTAATTAATGTAAGAGATAGTAGTGGTAGTAGAAGTTGTGGTAGGAATAGAAAGATTTGATGGTAATTATTGTTGTCCTAGTGATAGTGGTAGTTGTGTTACTGCATAGATAGTTAGGTAGTTATGGTGATGGTAGTGTAGCCAGTGGTAGTTGGCGTAAGTGGTAGTGGTAGTTTTTTTCAGTATAATGAGATAATGAAATGTGGTCCAATTATGGGAAAGAAATGTAATTATATTTTTTTTAAGTTTAGTAGAGAACAGATTTAATTATATCCACATAAACTACACAAGAATTAACAGTGTAGGGAAATGCAAATGATTTGAAGAAAAAAAAAAGACAGTGGCTGTTTACTTGTTAACGCTACACGATAGTTAATGAAGTGTGGATTTAACTGTTGGTGAGTATTATATTTTCAGTCGTATGCCTTTTATTACATTGACATATTGTTCTTAACATATTGCTATAATTATTCTATACTAATGTTTATTTGATAAAAACACTGCATCAATAATTATTATACAGTAGTTGGCATCTCTGGATGTGTGGAGGGAGGGTTGGTCACGTGATTGGTGGTGGCGCGGAGGAATACATGAAAGCAAGGTGACGTGACTGAGGCAGTGACAAGGAGGCGTTAGTCACCTGGTCGGCCCCGGTCCAGCAAGAAGTCACTCCTCCAAGAAGCTGGTGTGTGTGTGTGAGGGTCAAGTCACTCCTCCAAGAAGCCTGTGTGTGGGTAAAGTCACTCCTCCAAGAAGCCTGTGTGTGGGTAAAGTCACTCCTCCAAGAAGCCGGTGTGTGTGAGGGTCAAGTCATTCCTCCCGTCCTTCGTGTTGTGATCATTGTGTTCTGTGGACATTACGTTTGGAGCTTCCTTCCTTCCTATACTACCGGTATGTATGTAGCCTATGGTTATGTGATCGTGTTTAGTTTCTAGTTCATTTGCTGAAGTTATTGTCATAGCGGAAAGTATCTTTGTTTATTATTTATTCTTATTGGTTTTATGTGGGACTCTGAACGGCAAACCATCCGCCATTGTTCTTGTCTTGTGGCGTAAACACGGGAATTATTTTCGAAAGCTGCCATAATGGGATGTCAAAGTTTAATGTTTTCAGTGAGGTTCTAAAATGTTTTAAAGTTCACCGTCAGTAGTATTAGATCTCCATTTTGATCATTTTCCACCCAGGCAGGCATCATGATAGTCTATTTTACTTAGAGCTGTGAAGTGAGTACCGTACAATCCTCCATATAAAGTTAGGTGTTATAATTGTGACTGTGTGTAATTATATAGAAGCGCAATATTTACTTAAGTGATTGTGGTTAATGGTGATTGAATGACAAAGTGCTGGTGAAACAATATTAATGTTAAAGAATTACTCCTATCTTTGTGCCTCTACTTTCAGCACGGCCCTGTGTTTTGTAAGGACGTTGATGTGTTCGTGTAACAAAACACCGTGGAATCCATAACCTTCCTGGAGGACCTTATGACACAACACACTTTTCTACCCGATATGGTGAGTGAAATTTACTTTCAGTCATACAGTCGGGGTCAATAATAATCATCCACATATGGGTATCTCAAACGAGTTACCCCTATATGGATGATTATATTTGACCACGACTGTATGTACAGCCATGGCTGATAGTGCTTGACCAGGGTCTAAGGAGTGTTGGAGCAACTGAACAGAGTTCGAACAAGTGAATTTTCCAAACCATTCTCAACGTTGAGAGGTTTAGAAAACTCTGTTCAGTTGCTCTCCAACACTCCTTAGACCCTGGTCAAGTACTATCAGTCATGGCTGTACTGTCTATAGTGTTCAGATTCACACTTCATTACACATGTGCGAGACATATGGTTTTTTAATCAGTTTTTTTTCTGAATTTGGCACATGTATAACTGAATATTTACCCACTATTTATAATAGTATTATAATATCAAAGAGGTTTGTGAATAATCATGCATAATGAAAACGGTTTTTAATATATATTTTTTTATTGAATAAAGTTTGTTGGATTACAACAATGTTCTAATTGCAGGTGACGTCACTCCTGATGACATCCCACAGCAAAGGTGTAGTAGGACTTTCGAAGACACAGGTGTAATGGACCCAAACCATAGATGTTCCATCTTGGGGCCCTGTCCTGTGACGTCAGAACTACCTAACAAAAAAAGTACATTTATATGTACTTTATATAAAATATTCTTTACTTTACAATAAAAACCACTCAAAATACCTGGTTGTATGTATTCCCATGTTTAGTCTAAGTCAGAGTAATAAATAATATACATGTGGCGAGATGAATCAGCAAAACACTGTCTTCCCTCCACCCTTGCCCTGCTTCAGTAGCGATGGTGCTGGATACTTACTCCAGGCCTATGATGTAACAGATTCTCCTCACGTTGCATCATCCCTCGTGTCCACGATGGTGCCATATCACCTGCATGGGAGATATATAAAAATTAGATTAACTGTTCATTTTTTCAACTAACTTAAACAACAGATATAAGTTTTTCTTAAAATTAACCATTTATATAGGTCACTTACATAAATACTGATATCACTACAAGAGCCAAACCACCATAATATACCTCTCTTCGTTTACGCCTTCAATTCCTAATCTTCCTCTCGCTTATTCATTTGTTAGCATACGGGAAACTCCACACAATCTTCCGGCCAAGTTTCACTAATATATGAATCATTAAACACCTTAAATATATGATTTATGTTTCCATGCTCACCAAGCAATGAAAAGGTCAATGTCAAATGACAAATCTGTCAATTACAATATAATAATCATATTACAATGACTAACGTTGAGGGACAAGCCTAAATTTGTGAGGCCTAATGGTGGTGAGAAATGTTATAGCAACACTAACGTGCTCAAATTCAACACTAAATATTATTCTTACGTGCAGTAACTACCATTAACGTTACTATCAATTATATTTAATCTATATTGGAATTAATAAAAAATTGCACCTGCCGAGACTACTGCATTACTGTTCCCGGAGTGGCGTGTCGTGGGATCCCCCGCCTCCACCAATGGGAGTCGAGTCCCTTCAAACTACTTCGGTCACCCGGGCTAATAATACCTCATCACACAACACAGCTACAAAAAAAGCAATCCTGGACCCACTAACAAATACTCATGTCCAACAGGCTCAAACTCCATAACATCTAGGAAACAAAGGGTTCAGTTATATGAAACTCTAGCAAAAACTGAAACCACTTCACATGTACAGTCGGCGGCATAAGTCCTGTCGCTTCACCTAGACGGGCAGTGTTCATAGACTCAAGAAATACGCACGTTTTCTACACCTAATAATCTCGAGTCTATAAACATCGCATGCCTCGGTGAAGCAAGCGAGGCGACAAGACTTTTGCCGCCGACTGTACTCCACTACACACACACACACATGGACCTGTCCCCCATACTTCTACCAACATCACAATCTCCATCAACACCCACACACACACATACTCCTCCTCACCCCTGTGCAGCAGCCCGTAACACACACACCACATACTTCAATTCTAAATAGATGACATACACTGCTATTTTACAAGAAACAAAATTACTCAACACATAAAACACCTAAATTTCCCAATTCCACCATCAGATAAGACCTGGCAGCATATTCCAAAACTGTTGTTAACTTCGGCACTATCAAAAGTATCAGCCAATCAGACAGACCTTAGTTACCACCATTATTTCACGAAATAAATGAGGTACAGTAACGAGCACTAATAACTATTTAGGTGTGCTTGGAACACCTAGAGACCGTAAATAAATGCACAATAAGATCTCCATCGGAATTATAGTACTTCGTTGGTAAATTGGATTGTTCAAAGCTTCAACTAAAGCTGTATACCTTAGTGCTCGAAACTGTATAATGGAAAAAAATGATAGCTGTCGTAAAGGAGCGCAGTGTTTTTATATTAGTTATTTTTTCACGACGGGGATAAGCGCGAGTCATTAGTTAATCGGAATATGACGTCATGATACAAGGGGCCTGGGCTCGTGAGTCGTGAGAGGCTCATATTTCACATAGTCATTATTTTCACCAACTTAATTTTTAGTTCATTTTTTATTGGACTGACATTTTTTACGATAATGTTAATCCTCTACCATTATTCCATTTGTAACTAAAGAACCAAGTAAATATTCAATGAAATTAATGAGGTATTTAGAAATAAATGAGCACTTCTACCGTGAAAAAGTGCAATGTCTTATAACAATAAAAGCAAGCTATAACGTCATATCTTATGGAGTGTGATTGGCTGATATTTTAGATGGTGCCGAAATTAATAACAGTTTCGGAATATGCGACCTGGCAATGGCGGACTCATCACCCTAATCCACAAATCCCTTAATTATATAGAAGCAAGTGCGTATCTTAAAAATTAATCACTTCTCCCCCACCTGCTCACTACGACACTACCACAGAAATTCAAGCCACCACTAGCCACCAAAGTCATCACTAGCAAAACAAGGATTACAATAACTAATTTATACATCCCCCTCAAACCTGCCCGACAGTTGCCCATAACTTTTCTTCCCAGCTCCAAGTCTCCAACAAATCACCAACCCCCTCACCTCATCCTGGTGGTGACTACAACAGCAACACGTCGGTCTGGTATGTCAACAACCCACACAATTTACAACAAAATTTAAGAACAAAAAACACTAAACTGGAAATGTTTGTCAACACTATCAAAAAAACAAACATCAGCATCACACTGTCCAACAGCAACACTATAAAATGGTATTGCCTGGGTGACCGAAGCCTTTCCCAGGGACTAACGCCTCCTTGGTGGGGGCGGCTGGATTTTGTGACAAACGTTGCCCATTGTTGTGATCCAAAGATTTCCCTGTACTATTTTTCCTAAGCTCCATGACAATTAAACACAATGGAGCATTTTTAGCTGAACATTAACCTGATTTACACAACAACCAAACTGTCTAAAAGTTAACTCGTTAAATACAATAAGCAACTCACCTGCAACACCCAATGTAGAGAAATGGTGATGTGGCATAGAAGTGGGAAAAGGCTCGCTCCATCTCTACAAATTTCAGAACCAGGGTCCTCAAGGTTCCTACAGGGTCTTCCAATGTTCCAGGTCTAAGGCAGCCTTCTTTTATTCTCAGTCAACCCAGCCAGTAATAATCGCATCTGGAAAAAAGAAAAACTAATAAGTATTTACGGTACCGTACCTAACAACATCATCATCATTCAACCAACAAACAATATCACATAACTAGCCATATATCACCACTGTTTAGATTACCATTATCCTCGCTACGTCTTTAACACTAATATTATGACTGAAGAATACTTGCCAAAACTCAAGAGATACGCAGAGCTTCGTAATAGAGAGCAAAGATTGACACTATTACCCGTATGGTGGCTGATCCAGTACTGAAAGCCGGCTCAACTCAGGAGTCAGTGTTGCCAGTCTGGTGGTGGATCCCGAGCCAACACAAAACCAGCCCAAAAAACCGCGACGTTTGTCTCGAAAAGCAGCCCAATAACAGCCTAAGCCAAAAATAAGCCCAATTTTGGCGGGAAAACTGCGGTCCTGGTAACCCTGCCGGCTACTAAAACTCGCCTCCTCCCTCCCCATCCATACCCCCATTATCCTGCTTTTTTTTTATTATTCCTGCCCCCTCTCCACTCCCCCTCTCTTCCTAACCTTACCCCCACCCCAATTAACCCTACTTTCCATCCTGAACCACCATAATCCTGATTTAACAACTTGTCAGATAGTTATAAGTTATCCATCCTGGGCAAGAAAACCTCTGCATCATTATTCACACTGGCATGAAAAAACAAAACAAAAACAATGTATACTATTTTCACTTTATTATTATACAGCATTATTTGGTGTTTCGGAAGAGTATAGAGGGTTATGCTGCAAGTACATTGATTGAAGTTTGGTTATAAATATCTTTTTAATGTGTATGACGTACCTTTTGTGAAATGAAGTATAACAACTATGAAAACAAATGTAAATGCCATGATGATTGTGAGTGAAAATGAGAAGCAACTGATCCTACTGAATGAGGTAATGGGGTGATGACTTAGACTGTACACAGATTAATAAAGCCACCAAGAGGTCAATACAAGACTTACAGTCCATACTCAAAGTCTGATGTTCTTGTCAACCTTTTGGCAGTAGCTTTATTAATATCAACAGATTTAATTACCATATCTCCACATTCATACACAAAATACAGTTTAGTATGCATACACAGTAGACATATGCATATACATTCAATGTGCAACCAAAGCTGCATATTTTATTAACATAATACAGTTTTCTGCATGTCCAAGGATATGCACATGACCAGCAAAATCAATATCACTGTATTTTGAATGCTGAAATAAAATTAATTGTAATTTGATATGGACAGACAGATTTCCTTATGTTTCAATTAAATATCATTCTATATATTACCAGTATATACATGTGTTGGAAAGGTAGGAAGAGTTTTATAATATTATATAGAAGGTTGACCAGGTGGTTGGGTAGAATATTACTCGTACACCTGATCATCTCAAATAGTCTGATATAATCCTGCCCTGGGAGTAAAAGTACAGGAATCATGCTAGTTACTTTTGAGAAGTGTATATAATCATGCTGTACATGAGATACGAATCTTTAGATTCAGAAAAGCCCTATACAGATCACAATCTATCTGCAATGTACACCTTACAAGTAACACTCAAGTTGCTAGTACATGCAGACCTAAAAGCACCATTAAACACTTTACATCGGGGTATATTTAAGTCTACAACATATGAATGTACAAAAGGAGTTGGTAAGTCACTTTGGAGATTGTAGCATTAGCCTTCCAGTCCCTCCCAGTGCCCAGTGGTTGCACCAGACATACACCTCCCAGCCTCAAGCTATCATAAAAAAAATTACATATAAAATGTCTACCATCAACTGCTCCATTTCCTTTAACAGTGAAAATGACTCTTTGAGATATCATTACTATTCTAGCTTGCCTAACTTTTGGCCAGTTGATGAGGACTGGCAGCAATGCATACACTGTATCACAATTCTGTACACTCACTTCTCTGATTTGTACTGCCCAGACCCTCCTGTCACTTGTGTTAAGTCTTTTATTCTGTGGAAAAGTTTATCACTACTTTCTCCACAACTCTTTTATTGCCCTTATAACCTAACTGAGGCTTTGGGTCACAAAACATGCATAAATGAACTGGTTAACACAAGCCATACATGTATTCACACAAGTTACCTGTAAACATTCCTTATATATAACTTGTTCCAAGACACAAGTAACAGAGTATCAAATCAAGTGTCATAATAGACACCATCTGTAATCATAGAACTCATTTCACCATACACACACTTTCTATGTTTATATTATGTATGTGTACAGAATACAGGTAACCGATGGGAATACAAGAGGAATGCAATAACTCACCATGTCTGTTCATTATAAGTTATGTCTCATCTGTGCCAAGTGAATGAATTACCTTTCTGTCTTTAGACGAGTCTTCTTTAACTGCATTATTCCATTTCCATTTTTTGTGGCTACTGTAATAACTTTTTTTTTGGTAAATTTATGTAAGTTTTACTAACAATTTTCCCCCTGCTATTTCGTGTCAAGTATATTATCATGAACTAAAAAAATCCCTTCCCTATACCCAACTTCCCTACCCTGTACCCTGATCCCACAATGCCTTCCCCACCAACACACTGAGGGGTCTGGCCACACTCCTACCTCTACTGAGAGTTTCTACGTCTACCGGTACTGAGGCACGTGATCACAAGTGGGCTGAGCAGAGTGTTGCAACCCTGCCAAGTTAAGGGGCCTTTGATGTTGACAAATAAGAGGCTACTAATACAGATTCCTTCAGACTCCCTCGATAGTGATGTACTGTACCATGTGGAAGAGTTTAGGAATCAACAGTCTCTAATTTGCCAACAATGTCACAAGCCCCTTAAGGTGACCAAAATTTCTAAGATAATAATATATCTGCAACATAACAATAAATATGGAACAGTACAAATGCAAAAATCAGTTCTTTACCACACTTTTGAAACTGCCCCCAAAGTCAAATGAGACAATAAAGGTACACATTACAATGATCTCAAATGACTCGGTGATTAATTCTATCAATTAAATATCCCATGTGTGACCCATTTGAGTGGTAAAGAATATCAGAGTGCAACTGTACACTTTGGAAAACATAAATCAGCATAAATAATCATTACCAGAAAAGTACAGTTAATTGGTCACTTTAACACAACAAATAGCAGGATTGTAAGAAAACAAAACACATCATAAAACACCATAGACAGTCAATATAAAAATTGAGGGAATTGTTTAGTTCCCACAGTAAGTACACTGCTAAGGATTCAAGTTCTATCCTTACTTCTCAACTCTTGACCCTTTCTTCATGATCTATTTTTTAATGGTTCATGTGATGAACAAAATCAGATAAATATATTTTTCCTTACAAACAGGAAATGATAACTTTCTAAAGAGGCCAGTGGAAATTGTATAAGTGTTACAATAAAATAAATTATATAATGAAACTGATACAGGAAAGGGAGGTGAGTGTGATACAGAAGTTATACTTAATTCCTTTATACTGTACTTCTTAATTATACAATATATTCAAATATATATATACATGTACTGTATAGAGTAAATCGACGACAAAAACTGCTTGGATACTCGGTTTGACTGGGATGGATCTCAGAATATGCTGAGAGAGAAAGGGAGAATTATAGTGTAGATGGAAATCCAGAGGTAATTATCATGACAAAGAATGTCATGGAAAAGTGTGAAGAGGAGTTCCAAAGAATACTCTAAAAAGCTATCTTGGATGTAGAGTTAGTTCACTACAGAAGTCAGGATAGACAAGAATTAGTCTGTCTTTATATATTAGACCAGACTCTGAGATGTCACCGAGTTGTCTTGTTATGTTATGTATTTCGAAAGTGTATACAGGCAGCAAACTTATGTATATCTACTGTATATTGAAACTCTCTCACCAGAAAGATGCTAAACTGAATTGTCTATATATACTGTATATATACTGTATAGGAATGACTGAGAAGTTGCAAGCAGGTATCAAATTTCTAGCAACAACAGAGGTTACCTGTACATATAGTACCTAGAAGCATTAAAGAGGAACTGCAAGGTGTGGTATAGTGTGGTGCTACAGACAATACATTTGGCTATAATGAAATACTTACAAGAATGGAAGTCCATGAATTTGTATGAATCCTGGTTTACAACTTACATTAATAGCTGGCAATAGGAGGAAGATGGTATCACTGTCACTGTGTATAATTTGTGCATTTAGTATGTGCTCCTGAGACACTTTAATATGTTGTTTTCTTAATTATGTTGCCTTCACCTGAACCCTTAAAGCTGTCAACAGTATGTCCTCCCACTAACAAAATATAAAATTAGTAATGAGAAGAAAATTCAGTAATAGAAGGTAAATTACCAGCATCCAATGGTGTGTTCTTCACCTGATAATCTGTAAGGTACTATTGAGTTTGGTCATTTCATTTAACAACTATGCTAATGAATCCTACCACTTTTTTCAGCCATTCATCACACTCTCCTAATGAGCAGTACAATACAGTATTGTATCCTATATAAATGACTACAGTACTGTACTGTACTTCTAAATACTGAAATAAACACCCAGGTTGTTTCTTGCAAGGTGAACTATTTTCATGGGTACAGAAATGGTTTGATAGTGGGAAGATTTACTGACGTGTACCTCTCGTGTATCTCTGGGGGTCATCTCTGTTGGTGAAATTGATTACATATACATATCAGTAGAATAAATGCATAAAACACCATAGTTATCATAAAAATCATCATCTTGAAACATGGTTGAGAAGAGGTACCCATCTCTCCCCAACCTCGGATAATGATTGCACTCAGGGCCGTATTCAAGAACATCGGTGGTGTTGACGATGGCATGGTACTGGTACGATGTCTCTGTTGTTTGTCCATTAAGTCATTGTACCGGTAACACGCCATTGTCAACACTGTGAATGTTCATGAATACAGCCCTTAATTGGTCACCTGCTTGATAATCATAACATTAATAAGGTCAGCAAATGTATCGCTAGGTAACAGTAAAATGTCTAACCTGCTGATGAATAGTGCAGGATATGTAGTTCATCACATCTTTCTAACCATCAAAGAGTAAAAATAATAATAAATAAATAATGAGCAAAACACACACTTTACACAGAGTTAACAAATTGATGTTCCATTAGTTGTCACCTGCACATCATCTATGTCATGATTGGTCACATTCTTCCCAGCCACATGTAACAAATCTGCTAATAAATTTCAAGTTGAGTCCTGCTCTCTTGTAACCCATGAAAATCTACTAACACCTATCTAACTCATAGGATTCAAAGATTGTCTAAAAGAGTATGAACATGAAACACTGTACAATAAATAACATGTGTATGGCAGATTGGAAGCACCTGACCAATCACTCGTTAGTGAACGTGCCTAAACGTAATCATTTACAAGATGGCAGTATGTTTATGTTATGTTTCTTGATAGACTTGTTTTCTTTTACAGTATGTTCACCTCCTCAGATTTGGCAGATAATGATGCTACTGATGACCTGAAACAGAAAGGAAAGTTATTGATATAATTGTGCAAAGACTTATCTGATGTATGAACAATATGTGTAAACCAAACACATTGGTATGAGTAAGAAGACAGGAATTCACAGAATATTAAATAACAGACCTCTACAGCATACAGAATAGTACTTAGGCTGGATGAAATTCCCATCTAGCTAGGCCATCAAGATTAAGAATATCATAGCCTTATCAATTGAAACATATAACAATACAGTATTTCATAATGCTGAAGTTATGATATTTTCCATATCAAAAAGAGGAGTAGCCATATGCATTTCAATTTACCATTGGAACTTATACTTGCCTTGATGTAGCATGCTTAAGTCCTGAAGAAGACTCTTGACTACTGACAGAGGGTGATGATCTACTTCCCTTCTTCAGTACTCTTTCCAGGTAAGCAGCAGGAGCCCATCCCTCATAAGGCGTTCCAGCAACTCTGACATACCACCAACCTGCACACCCAACCTTGATCAAGTCCACATGGTCTCCCTCTCGTAGGCTCACTTCTGATCCACCCATTGCATTGTAATCAGCCAGAACCAGGAAACGTGAAGACGTGTACTGTTGAAAGAGATTTCACAGATAATATATTGATAGAGTACTGTACCATGGTTTTTAACTCGATAAAACAACACCAAAACCCATATATATAAAATCTTAGATTTCTTAGTAAATTTAATGAATACAGAGGCTAATGAATGAATTTTTAATAATCATTCTTTGCTCTATTTATAAACATAATTACAGGTACTTTTAATCAGCCCACTAGGATGGAGAGGAAGGCCCTTAATAGAGCCTTGCCTGGTGAGTTGAAGAAGTTGTTTCTATTCTGTCTTGGTTAGCCCTTAAGTGGAGTTTCTGTGAGGAAACAATGCCTCAATCCATATGAATGAAATGATTAAATGATCCTACCTCAGTACTCTCAGAGAAGGTCTGGTCCTCTTCCTCATCTGATGCTGAGTAATCAGACGACCAACTCTCTTCCTCCTCCTCAGGTGCATCACCAAGTGAGGTGTCTGTGGAGCGCCTCACTGATCGCCGACTGCTGCCACCTTCTCCACCAGGTCGACCCTCTGAACTGCTGGAGCTGATAGACC
Source organism: Petrolisthes manimaculis (assembly GCA_034508575.1). Taxonomy (NCBI): domain Eukaryota; kingdom Metazoa; phylum Arthropoda; class Malacostraca; order Decapoda; family Porcellanidae; genus Petrolisthes; species Petrolisthes manimaculis. The sequence continues at coordinate 61,119 of JAWZYT010001035.1, read as the reverse complement.
CTCCACTGCCACTCATTCCATTGCCAGCCATATCCCAGGAGGATGTCTGGCGTAGTGACCTACAAGGAATAAGTAACCAAATGAATCCATCATGCAGCACCAAATACTAATGTACAAGGCACTAACAGTGCAAACTTAGCCTTAAGAAACCTAAAAAGTCTGTCCGAGAATTGGAAGATATACCTATACTGTACAACCATACTGGAATTATGGTTGATGCCAGAAATAAATGTCAGCACCACTTACATTAAATAAAGCAAATTACCACAATGTTACAATACTGTACAGGTATAATGTATGATTATAGATACCAGTGGACAGTATGTTGATGGAGAAAGATTATTTGCTCAGGAATGGGGACCCCTAAATCACATCTTGCAAAGGACAAAGGCTATTTACATTACAGTACTTGTATAATACGGAAATTGGCCCTGGACTTTGATTTAAAGGATAAGCCAGATAATTACTGTACAATTTCTAATCCACTTTCTTTTAATTAATTGGGAATTTTTTTAGCATATACAAAGGGGTGCAGGGGAGAGAAGGGATGTGGAATGGTTAAAATTTAAGCGTGCAAAATAATTGCAATGACACACAGTAGTGTGAAATACAATAACTGACAAGAATTTAGAAGACCTTTTATTCAGGTCAATAATGAGGGTTGGGAAGACAAGGGAATCAAGGGCAGCCAACGACATTTACACATCAGTGTCAAAAGAATAATTTATGTGCTGATTTCTATGGATTTGTTTGTTAAATATCTGAAGTATGATCATTATAATGGACAGATAACACACAGATTGTTGATGAAAATGTTGAACACTTGCATTTGGTATGGAACACATAACTTGTCAATATAATGGCAGCATACTTCATAGGGTTAATAACAGAAATATAACAATATAAGCTTTGTAAAGCAGTGTTCTGTAAAAAGGATGAAACAACCATGACAAATTAACATATACTGTATACTGTAAATGGATATAAAATTAAATGTCGCTGAAGGTAGGAATGTCAGGATATAACATTTACACATATTAGAATTCAAAATAAATTATCAGTGCTGATAACAGCATTGTTTTCAATAATAATCTTTTTCACTCATTCAGTACATCTGTGTAGAGTACAGTACATTTACTGGGCTATTAATTTCCTACCAGCCAATGTTAGACAACATAAAAAACAATCTAGAAATATCTTGTAGTTTTTAATTTATGTCACATTTTCATTACCCGGTATAGCATTCTAGTCATCACCAGAAATTTTAACTGTAATTTAGTTTTTTTGTACAGTACTCAAGTGTTTAAAAGGGTAAAACTTTAAATTTAATAAATAAAGATTTTTATAACCAATTCCACTAGAAATATCCAAAAGCAAGGCATATGAACACTCAGGAATGAAATTAAAAAGTCACAGTACAGCACACTTGCATAACACAATATAAAAATATATTACCAATTGAGATCAAACTGAGTGACAGATCTGTAGGATAAACAATTAATGAATTCATCATCAAACATGACAATATACAATATATACAGTGGTATGAATTACAAGTCAAACTAATGATTACTAATACAGTACAGTACTGTTGTATAAAACTATTTCTAGATAAATTAGACCCTATTTTTACAATACACTGACTGGGCTAAGAAAAACTATGATTCATAATTATGTACAAAAAAAAAATTGAATACTGTACTAAGGGGAATACCAGAAAAAGAAATGATGTGACTTGCAGGAATCACTAACCTGTGCTGGGCAGTGGGTGAAAGAGGAGGAATACGAATTCCATTTAGACTGGCTCCCTTTTGCATCCTGGAAGAATACTGTTTGATATTCTCCCCTTTCAGGTACTCAAACTGGTCAAGGAGAACCCGTTTGATCTCCTTCACCCAGGTTTCCTTCACTTCAGCTGATGGGGCCAAGATGGTGTGTACCTCTTGCCGTCCTTGAAGCCACACCTCAAACTTGCGTATGTCACCCTTGTTGCCCCTCACACTCTCCGTCAGCCCCACTTGTGACATCTGTTGTGGGGATAGGGAATGTAAAAATGTGTGAGGGGTCAAGTACTTTTATGGATATAAAGTTGTCAAAGGCAATAGTTCACTTTAATCATCAGTGTAGAGTACATGAAGGAAAGGATTGTGGGAGGAAGAGGAGGTTTTCATCATGCTGGGAAGGAATGTTGGTAAAGAGAATGCTAGATACTTCTGCTGTGGCTTTCCCCTAAAGGGGAGTTCATGGAAAGAAAGAGGCAACACAGCTAGACACAAACAGAAGAGTCATTATTACTATCACTACAAACCTTGAGTGCATTCTTGTAGTGGTAAGTAGCACGGTCAGTGTCCTTGCCAGCACGCTTTGTGAATAGGAGGACCTTCTCATAGAGGAAGATGTGGCGCTGGGCTGGCTTGAGGCGCAATTCTCTCAGTCCCTTCTTGGAGTCATTCCACACACTGAATGGACCTTGCATCAATAGCTTTCCAAGATCTGCCAGGTTGCCCTAAAATAGAGAACAAGTTTATCAGGCCAGCAGCAAAAGAAAAACAATAATCCAGACAATTACTTAAATTTTCCAAAACCTAATCAAACCTCTATAGGCAGGGCAGACTACCATTATCACCAAGAATCACCTATCAACGATGCCCTTCATTGACTTGTTTCTACTGCTTGACCTTTATATATTTACAGCCTAGTCCTAGATATAACTTATTTAAAAACAATGTAGTTTTAAAACTATTAATTTCTACTTCCCCTAACTTTGAATTTACAATACCTCAGTACAATACCTTATTTATACATCGACACACATTAATAACTCCATCCCACAAACTTCTGAATTTCATCATCAATTTCTCTAGCCTTTCTTTTGAATCTGTCACAAGATACTCACAGGGAAGCCAACAATGGCCACCTGGTGCATGGAATCATTGAGACATTTAAGGACAGCCAGCATGGTGTCTACTGCCTCTTGTAACTCCCGTCTCCCCTCATTCCCTTCCACACATTTCAGCAAATCCTGTAATAAATAAAATATTTCATTTTAGTAATAAGTGATGGATGAGAACAGCATATTTTCTTTGCAGAAAATCAACTTTATCATGTATATCTGTAATGAAAGTACAGTAGAGGAACTACTGTAATCTCTTTAAATGGAACATTAAGAAATATTATTTAATCCTCCCCATCAAAGCAACCTTCATGACTCATATAATGAAATAAGTACCTTAAGGAGAAGCTGATACTTGGTGACTCTCTGGACAGGTTTGAGAAGGTAAGCTCCGAGGGGCAGCTTGTGGTGAAGGCGTCGCTGGCACTCCTTGAAGAATGGATTGGTGTCTCCTACCTGCCGCCGCAGTTCTTCACTTTGAGGTTTGTTTTGGCAGTAAAGAGAGTAAAGCCGGTGGAAAGTGTCTTTCTGAAGGACAAAGAAACACATTTAGGCACTTATATGTTACATGAAAGGTCAGAGAATAACTATCATTCTTGAGTAATAAAAAGCTTGTTTATGTTTCGTAAAATAACAGGATTAAGAAAAAAATGTACTACAATGTGATGACAAAAGACCAAACAACCTGATTCCAGATTAGGCTATTATGAAGCAACAGAAGTCAGAATCACTGCTGCACAAAGTATGAAAACATATTTCTAATGTGAATGCTGAATACATTATTATTGGTATATTCCCCTATATGCAAATTCCAGCACCTTACCCTCTGGACAAAACAGAGACCAATCAGCTCTGGAGTGTCAATGCAGTTTTCCAAGTCTCGTAAAAACATTTCATTGTGAAATCGGAAGATCTCCTCCATGTTGCCGAACAGCAAGTCACTCTTTCCATATAAGTGTACAGGTATCAAAGGTTGCATCTCAGGGTTCAGCATTTCATCCTTGTAACCCTGCCAAGAAAATTATCAAGTGTTAACATCACATTATACCTGTTCACCTTGTTACTATGATTACTGTACATGAAATTATTTTTATTTATACTGTACAGCATTAATGAATTCTAACAAAGGCAGAGCTTGCCACTGCCCCAGTAATGAAGTACAAAATCAGTCTGTAATGAACCCTTGATTATTAGCACCATAAATAAATGAGATAAGTACATTATATAACAATACATGGGCACACCACTATAGTACAGCACAGCATACCTTGAGGATAGAACACAATTCAGAGACATAAACTCGTTCTGTATCCAACAGTTCTCGTAAAACATGACCTCTTTTGGCTCGTGCTGCCTCACTATCACTGGACCACTCGGGGGAATCACCACTGTCACCCAGCTGTTGGAAAAATGTTATAAGAGAATGAAAGAAGGGACAAAAATCAGTAGAAACAAAACATTTCTCTCATAAACACTATTCTTATCTAAAATAAAGGTCAATTTTATTTATCAAGATGGCTTAGGCTAACATTGCAAGATGTGCTCCCTAATTTGAGTAACCCTTTAAATAATAAATATAGAGAGACAGTAACTGACTGTCACTAACCCCAAGTGAAGGTAACATCTTCACTAACTTCTTGACAACCCTACATAACAACAGTATAAGAGAAAAGGAAAAGACACTCAATAAACTTTACATAAACTAGGTACAGTACAATAAATACCTGTAAATTACTTTGGATGCAAAAGAAGCATGAATAATTTTGTACATATTTCACATATCAGCATAATTTTCTCTCATATTCATTAATCACGAATTTCTCAGTGCACAAGCAAACATATTTCTTCTTTAGTTGGTGCAGCAAATGTTATACAGTACAGGTGCAATTGTGAGAAGAAATGTTGTGCACATATCAGTCTTCCTTTGTACAAAATTAGACTGAGAAACTAAATAAGGTGAAATTCCAGAACTTTTATTATATTCTGGTTATAATTCTGCATTCACAGTACAGTATTAGGAAAGTGATTATCCCAAAAACTACTAAGTATTTTCCAATCTAAAATTCAGTTTGCCAGCAGACACTGGTAAGTTTCATATGGAGTGTGTTTGGTGAGTGGCACTTGCAGCCATTGACTAAATCCAATAATTGTGATAATGGTGATGGTGGTACAGTAGTAACTATGTGCATCTTATCACACTTACTCTTCTTTGTTGTGTTATGTTCCTTGGATGTGTAATGTTACCATCATGTATCATAGTCCCTTCCTGGGTTATAATTCTCTGCTTTGGTAAATTTCCCTGATGTGATACATTTGTACGCTGTACTGCATGTACATTTGCCTTCTGCTCTGCATTTCCAAACTGTGCCATGTTTACACGAAAAAGGTGAAAACTCTGTATAATTTGTGTGCCAAGGACAAACATGCCCGGAGACGATGGTAAATTCCAGGTTCTCTCGGTCTTCACTGGTTCATAGCTGTAACTTTCCCTTCTGGCTAAAGAGGGAAGGATTTTGGATGCCCTGCCCTCCCTAACCCAATCTCCCCCCTCCTCCTCCTCCTCCTCGCCCAAACACACAGACACTGGTCTAGGATGACGTTTGGTTGCCTGGCCACCAGCCTTTATCCGCAGCATCTATTCCAAAGGGATGATTGCAGTGTGCAAATTTATTAACTTGTTCTGAGAAGAAATGAATCTGCACCTGTATATTTGTAGTACTGTAGGCTACACAGTTTTCTAATTAATTTGAGAACTTTGTCAGCCAATATAGATAGCATTACAGTACTGTATACCATACTGCATCTAAAGTAAACGAAGTACTGTACAGTAATATCAAACGTCATAAACAAATCATCCACTATAAACCTCTATTACAGGGAAGATGAAAACAATGAAATTAAACATATAATAAGAAAACTATAATTAAAAAATGAACCCACCTTGGGCAATGTTGAAGCCTTTCTCATACTCTTAGGTGACTTGGGGAGATCAGCATGAAGTGGAGATGCAGGGTGAGAGTGTGGATGGCTGGCAGAGGTGGAGGAAGAAGAGGATTGGCCCTGAAGAGGTTGATGGAGAGGAATGGCAGGTTCTGGTGTCACTGCATGAATTGGCCGAGGAAGGCGAGTGGCCAGCTTTTTGAGGGAGCTTTTACGCTTCTCACACATCATCTGCACATCTTCTATTCTCTTCAGCACCTGTAAGATATGTTTAATATCTAATGAAAAGCAACTAGGTCCAACACCTTTCTCTTTCATTTGTATTTTACATTGACCAAAATATTGTGGAGAAAAAATCTCTCTTGATGTCTCTTGCTCAACGTACCTTTTCCCTCTAAACTAACTTTAAGTGCTTGTACCATATTTTTGCTGATATTGAACTGCTTTCAATATCAGTTAATTTGAATAACTTTACACATAAAACATATTTTATCACTTCTATATTCTCTTTTATTCCCACATCATCTGTATACCATTTTATCTTCCCTTAAGATTATTACTGGCCAACATACCTGATGCACCAGTCCTTTTGTTTCTGGAGTGATGACATCTTCAAATATAGTTTTAAGTTCACGTGAGGAGCCCAGTCTGCCGTGGTCAGAGGAGGCTAAGAACTCATCCAGTTCCCGTAGAGCTTCAACAGCAAACTCTGGAGCCTGACACCGCTCAATCTGCTGTGACGCTAAGAGTTCCACACCCTCTGTACACCACTTGTTAGCCTGGTTAATGAAATATTATTAATAACTGACAAAGAACTCACTGTATTTATTCTTGTGTCTGTAGATACTAATGTTGAATCTGATGGGTGTAATGAATGATGGTAGTGATTATTGTGGCTTTCATATTGTTTAATTAATAAGAGATTCTTGGAAAATATATATACAGCATTGTAAATACTGAACCCGGTACAGTATATACCTTTTCAATGCGTTCCTGGAGGTCACGACATTTATGAAGTGACTCAAGACGGTGAGTGATGCGAGTAGTGAAGGCATCCCTCATCCGTACCAGTTCCACACACTTGGGCTGAATGGAGTCAACTGCATAATGTTCACTTTCAATTAGTTGTGTTCCTATAATTCGAAGCTCCTCTGCTTTTTCCAGCTGATCCTGTAGATGAGAAAGATTATTGTCAGGGGCATATTTGATAAATTGATATCATGGCCAAATAATACTTAAAATACTTTTGTAGAACACTTTGCTAACTCTATACAAAAGTATTACATCAATATTAATCCTAAATAAGTGCTAGAGTAGCCTTACATTACAACTAGCACCAATATGAGACAAAAATAAGGTATACTATTTTTATACATACAGCAGTCATCATATGGAAGTCTTGTGCCTCCTCCAGTAGTTGGTCCACATGAGTCACTGAATCACCCACCTCTACCATACCCGATAATTGCTTCAGGGAAATTTCCAAGGATGTCTGGTAGAGAAAATACAAGAATTGCATTGACAGTGGTTAGAAAACTGACGTAGCAGCCAAGGAATTACTAAATCTACAAAAAGCAGCTACAGAACTACTTTATTCCTAATAAAAACTTTTATGATAAGTGCAATTAATTAAACTGAATTTATATTTCAACTTTCAGCATTCATTCATCAATAACAAAATTGTCATTTCCACTCCCTCACCTGGAGTTCTCTGAAGTCTGTCTCAAATCGTCTCAGCTGTAGACATTGTGTAAGGCGTCCCTCGTGGCGTGTCCAGAACTCATCAAAGGTCCTCTCTGTCTCCTCTAACTGTACCAGAAGGCGTTCTACAGCTGTTACATTGATCAGTTTGTCAGGACACAGACGGGCTGAGCGAGGTTCTCCCGGCCGTTTGATGCAGTTAAGTAGTGTCTCACCATGGCGTGAGGCCGAGAGCAGGTCGTCCTTAAGTACATTGTATTCAGTCCGCTGTTGGGAAGGGTTGACACAGGTTAGGTAAACAATGGAGAGAATTGTTATACAAGGAAACTAGGAGGAATGAATACTCATGAGATGTATTCATACATAGAAATATAAAAACAAACAGAGGAAATACTGTACATTGCACTATGGAGGTGGGATAAAATACAATGTTGCAGACAAGGAAAACTTATGTGGCCCATGATCCCTGCAACAAACTGAACTTAAGAACATTTCATCAGTTTATGTTGCCGGGTTGAAGCAAATATCGGACACAAAGTTATGGGATTGTATTATGGAATCAAGAGAAAGAGAAAGGAAGAAATCTGTACATGTAAAGAAAGAAAGTAAAGTAGTGAACAAGGCAAAATGACAATACATCACAAAAGAATAAGTTGACTCTGCCCACAGGTGCTGGATAAAGATGGAAGATATAACTGATCCCCCATACAGTATATATTCTTGTTGTGACCTAAAGAGGCTACCAATAGAACTGTTTGTGATCCATGCAAGTATGATGTTACCCTATACTGTACTGTCATTACATTCTTTTACAACTGTCCTAAAATTTGAGACAGCACAGCATATTCACTTTGTACGAAAACCCAAGACCAATGAATTATGTAACAGGTAAAGAATAAGAAGAAAAGATAAATAGTAAAGTTGATAGTAAAAGAGCAATGTAGAAGGAGAGGCAATGGTAACAGCAAAGGTATGTCAGCTGTACTTCAGTGCCTCCTTTGTTAATTAAAGCTCAAACTAAACATTTCTTATGGGAGGTGAATTGCTTCATTGCTAGCAGGGTTACTGGTAAATTGGTCGATATGTTACCCAAGCAGGGGTGACTAAAAACATATAAATAAAGACAACAAAGCATAATAAAGCATCCCAAGATGACTGATATTAAGTATATAATCTTTGTGCATGTGATATAATGTACCATGTTCAATGCAAGGTGGAGTGGGATGTTGAAAGTTGGTGCAGTGGGCAATAGGGATATAAGCAAGAAAATTATGGGCTGGGTGATGACAGACTGGTTTGATGGCTCCATTCAGAATCTAGTTCAGGGACAAAACTATAGGAATGTGTGTTGGGAGGATTAAATCTTCAATATCACTGGAAAGAATATTGTACCATACAAAAGAGGAAAGAAGAATGGGTTTTTGTGTATCACAAAAAATGGGAGCCAAGTCATGTCAATCCTCAGGGTAAAAAACAATTGGACAATACTGTACGGTACTTCTTTTGATTGTTGCCTTTATAGTTTATGTGACACAGTACCTGTATAGAAAAGGAGAAACATATGTCACCTTAGTAATACAAAGCCATAAGGTAATGATTCTTAAGAGAAAACATAAGGAAACAAATAAAAATGAGTATCTATATTTAGAGTAAGGAAATTACTACTCTTAGATACGATCACTGTGGACATAAATATTAATGTGATATTAATATTCTATTACAAACAAAATATAACTACTTCCAATAATTTCACCTCTTCCTGATGGAGGAAAGCTACTCCAGATACCAATAGTATCTCTCCCACAGGCGGATACAAAACAGCTACTACATCACTTATAATACTACAATACCTCTTCTATATGAGTTAAAGCTATGACAGTATGTATAACATTAATATCTTCCCACCTGAGAACGAAGCAGTTCATCAGTGGAAGTGACATCGTTGGGAAACTCGGTCTCCTGCAGCTTCTGCGTAAACGCCCTGAGCGACGCGCTGATCTCCTGGGTGTTGGCGCTAAACTTCTCCACCGCCTGCAACCAGAGGGATGTGCAGGGGTCGGGCAGGGTGCGACACCGTGATATATGGAGCCAGTGGGGTGCTTGGGTGGGAGGGAGGATGATAGGAGAGGGAAGGGGAAGGTGTGGTCTGACAGGATTTCTGGGTGTCATCTGAGTACCCAGACAAAATAAGGAGAAGCTGGCTGCATGTGATGGTCAATCTAATTTTAATATATGAATAGTAGTGTCTACATTTTCAAGGCTAGAAATCATGCCTTGCAATATGAATTTTACACTTGTATGCATACCAATAACTTAAAATTCTACTATTGTATATGTTTCAGTTGTAAGGTAATGTCGTACAGTTAATTATTTTAGTTAAGGGACTCTGTAATGTAGTCAGAAAATTGGAGATAAACGAGTCCTTTAAATATTGCCACAAAACACCAACTACAGCACAGTATATGGAAGGAGCTGCTTGTTTCATGGCATTGTAAGGAGGAATCAGAAACCACCAATTCTCATACACGATTACAGGGTCCTTACAAAAACATTACAGCCAATTTCTCCACCCATCCATCGAGACTCATTCTGAATCAATAATAATATAAAACTATGACAACAATCACCATCACCATTACCACCCTACGTCACATTCTTGGGGGGGGGGGGGTCATGCCCGGGCTATGAGTAATGATATATGGGGGGGGGGCAGAGGGGGGGGGGAGCTGTCTTCATTCTGTCATACATAACAGCAGCAGCGAGGGGGGCGGAGGGAATGGGGGAGAAATAGGGGGTAATCTGAGGACAACTGGCTGGTCATACTTGAAGGAAAGCAAGAATATAGTGTAAGTTCATCATAATCTTCCATCTCTCAACACAGATATGACCAGACCACATAATAATAAGAATAATAATGACTACGGAAATGCAAACTAATAGATGATCACCCTCTTCTACAAAATAATGAAAGACTAATAATAATATATTTACTATGGACACTAGTCTAATAAAAATGGAAAGGTAGCACGAACAATTCACTATAAAATATATAATGTGTCCTACAGCACACGCACACACACACACACACAAAATAAGAAGAACCATCCTGTGGACAAAACTCATCATAGTTACAATACAGTACTAATAATAATAATAATAATAATAATAATAATAATAATAATAACAATTGCATTACCTGAAGTAGTAGTAGGCTACACACATACAACAATAATTACAGTAATACATAATAACAAACACCACCACAATAACAAAAGGTAAATAAAAACGACAACAACGACAACCACATCCACAACAACAACAACAACACCAAAAACATCCTCACCCTGGAAATAACAATAATAAATGAATACAAAAACAGACTCATGTCACCTGCTGATGTCCTGGAAGTGAGTGATGAGTGCATGATGGACACACAAACTTGCCAACATTATCAGGAAAGAAGGAGTATAAATAAATAAATAAATTAATAAACAACACGAGAACAACGACGGTGAAGTCCTGTCTCAGCCGAGGGTTGGATAAAATAATGGGCCGTATGCAAGAACAATATCCGTGGTGTATACGATGGTTGATGTGGTACCGGGACGATGATGGCTCTGTTTGTTGCTTGTCCATGTGGTGTTGTCATCGTACCGGTACCACATAGCCATTGTATACACCACGGATGTTCTTGAATAAGGTCCTTAGGACGGACGACGATTGTTATCATAATGTCTGGAGGTTGGATCAAGCAGGTACTAATTAAAAAAAAAAAAAAAAAGAGAGAGAGAGAGAGAGAGAGAGAGAGAGAGAGAGAGAGAGAGAGAGAGAGAGAGAGAGAGAGAGAGAGAGAGAGAGAGAGAGAGAGAGAGAGAGAGAGAGAGAGAGAGAGAGAGAGAGATTAGGGGATAGGTTTGATGCGTCTGGGCAATAAATAAATAATAAGGTATATAGAGCATCTCACGCCATCACCACCGTCCCTATACTATAACAGGCAGATGCTGCTGCTATAGATAAACCAGGGTCCCGAGATATTTGGGGGGTCGGTCGGGGTCACTCAGTGGGATAGATGGTGGGGGGCGGGGCGGGGCGGGGCGGCACACACACACATATCGGTCCTGAAGAAGGGAGGGGGGGGTGGGGGTGGAGATGGGAATGGGGTAAGGGAGGGAATGGGGGCAGCGTATAGGGTTTGGGCCAGCCAACTCACCACCCCACAACACAAAAACAATAGATATTATCAATCTTGTATTTATAATCTGGTTAATGTTTATAATTATATGCCTTGTTATTTAATTAATTAAACGTCTTCATTCTCCCATTACTGTACAATAACTATGTCCCCGTTAGGCATTTATTTAAGGTAATTATTTATGTGAACGAAAGGAAATTACATATTATACGGTTAATTCAATTTTGAGATGGTCCCTGAAATGCCTACAGAATATTTATGTATTACGCATGCCGGTAAAACGTTCTACTATGTGTTGTTTGCATTAATATGACACTATTGTACGAATGTGTATATTAAAATTGACTACAAACAAGGCTCCTTCCCACACTAAGTTAACTATGCCTTCATACACACAGTTTAGTTTTCCCTCTGAGTAAGTTGGTAAGAGTTTCCCGCCCAAAGTCAGCTGTTGGATACCCTGTGAGTTTCCCGCGCAAAGTCTGATGGATTTCCTGTTATTATAAAGTTTCCCGCGCAAAGCAAAGTTCCTTGGGCCGCCTTGAGCCTATATAAGTGGGGTGGTGTTATGGCCGCCCGCCCCACGCGCACTATACCTGCTTGAGAGTGGCCACGGCGTGCTGGATCTGTCGGGAAAAGAGTTGCTCATTGTAGAAGCGGTGGATGCCAGGGCGGCGCTGCGACAGGATGAGAGAGAGGCCGCCGTTAGAACCTCGGTGGGCATGGAGAGGAGGAGGAGGAGGCGGAGGTCGAGGAAGAGGAGGAGGAGGAGGAGACCACAAAGAAAGTAAAGAAAATGACGTTGCAAAAGAGATGATGAAAACAGATACTGGGAAGAACGTATATGATGGGATGATGATGATGATATTGAAAGAAGGAGAGGAAGGAGTGTATAGGCGCCTACCTGTACTGTATACCTAAAGTCAGAGGAGTTTGTCTTACTGGGAAACAAGAGTAGAGAAGAAGGCAGTAGAGGAAAAGTATGAAAGGCAGATAAATGTGACAGAAAACAAAAACAAGCAAACACGAGATTGAGTTTAAATGTGAAGTTATGAGAGAAAAGCTCTAAAATAAATGAGAGAGAGAGAGAGAGAGAGAGAGAGAGAGAGAGAGAGAGAGAGAGAGAGAGAGAGAGAGAGAGAGAGAGAGAGAGAGAGAGAGAGAGAGAGAGAGGAAGTGGCCGAATGAAAGTGACAGACGTATATAAAGAGAGCCTGAGGACACGACCGAGATAGACAGCCCAAGGGGACAGTGAGAAGCAACATAGGAAAGAGAGAACAGGCAGGCATCCATCCTTCTCAGGTCCTTGGGTTTCTCTCAGTTGAATTATGTATATGGTCGTTTGTTGTGGGAGGATAATATAGGCTTTATATAGTTTGTTGTTCCTTACTCGTATACTGAAATAATATCTGTGTTTTTTGGCAAAGTCTGGAAGAGTCTATAGTCTTCCTTCCAGTCTTCCGTCTCAATCAATGGTCACTTTAACTTCCAAAGACCTTTAAGTGAATCAAATCTTGTCATGAGTCAAACTAAAACCATGAAAGGAGAAAAATGAAGGAATAAATTACAGAGATTAGAAGAGCTATATATATTTATTGTCAATGTCAAAATGAAGGAAGAAATTACAGAGATTAGAAGAGCTATATATATTTATTGTCAATGTCAGATGGGAATATTGGTCGAAGATATAATAGAGAGGCAAAGAAAATATGAATCAATAATATGAATATAGAGAGATAAAAGTTGTAAATGTAAGGTGATGGAAATGAGACGGCAATATGTGGTGAAAAAATACATAGAACAAAAAGAGTGACGGAGAATATAATATAGGAGACAAGAACGAAGATCGGGTTGGATAGAAAAAGAATAAAAGCATCGTAGTTGAAAGATAAGAGATAAAAAAAATACCCGAGAGGAGAACACCAAAAACAGAGGGTCCTGTAATCGTAGTGAAAACCACACAAGGGAACTGTTAAAACCATGGAAACTAATAATAAGAAACAAGGAGAGAGAGGAAAGGCTGATACATTAAATGGGTATAGTACAGTGTTGGTAAAATCTGGAGCAACTGATTACACCAAACTATTCCAGGCAACAGGCCACCATATTTTTATAAATGTATAAGTTCATCTGGTCCTGTTTCCTGGCATATACTCTGGAGGAACCGAAGTGCTCTAATCTAACAAGCGTGTATTAACCCCCTTAATTAAACGAAGAAGGAGGGATGCTACTTATGGAACACTGTATAGAAAAGACAGGAAAGCGACTTGGTAAACAGCCGGGAACAGGGCAAGCAGCGCATGTGACAGGAACGACGAGGAAGTGGCAGTGGACAGAACACTTTATATAGGAAGGGCAAAAGGGGACAGTGAATTGAAGTGGCAATGTGGAAGAGTTTGTATACACAGAAGGAGACATCGTTGCAATGCCATCTACCATAAAGTGAATAAACAGATGATAATAATGTATGTGACGAATGGACAAACAAATAACGAGACATCCACACAGAACTAATAAACATAAAACAAAGGAATAACAAAGGACATTCAAACAGCAGCAGACCAATATAATATCTGCTGGTCTTTGCGAGGCTGTTTGATTTTGTTCTGCTAACTACTGTAGTCTACTTAGGTAAGGTAAAGGAAAGTGTAATAAGAGGAAAAGGAACCTCACAGTGAATGAGGCTCTTTCAAAATCGTGTTGTGACTCCTGATGTTTCTTCTGTGACGGTTTTCATCACAACAACAACATCAACAACAACAATAATAATAATAATAATAATAATAATATGTATGACGGCACACACCGAATATTATCTATATACCGTAATATAGAACAAAGTTTCTATAGCATTCTTTAATAAATACACATCAAACAGGCGAATGACCAAATTACGTTTTCAGCATTTTTATTTATAAGAAATCTAAATTCGGGATAATTCGGACTGTAACTTAAATATTAAATTCCTGAGCAAACATGAACTTTAAATTTAATAACCGGAGTTGCTTTTACGTAAAAAATTGGTGCAAATGTATTCAAATTCCCTACTTTACTATACGTTTTTTTTTTTTTTTTTTTTTCTAGTGAAGGAGTTTGATTATGGTGATATGGAAGGACGGATTGTTTTTATACAGGCCTCTCGAACGAAACTATACACGATTTTGAACCTCTCACACTTATTCTTTATTTCATATTTGTGTTGGTAAATCTGGAGCAACTGATTCCACCAAACTATTCCCAGCAACAGGCCACCACTTATTTTTGCTCAATTTGGTCCTGTTTCCTGGCATACTTTGGAGGAATCAAGGCACTCCATTAATTATATCATAAGTGTATTTACTCTCTTAATTAAGCTGAATGTTTCTCTTCAGTCCTCACCTTCAACAATATAGAAAAAACAACAACAAATAAAATAATGAAAATAACGCCATTTTTCTAATTCCTTATACAGAACCTTCAAGGGAATAACATTAATCAATCATATCAAAATTTTACACACAAGTACATAATATAAGATAAGATATATTTTTATTTTTTTTTATTGTCACATTGAATGATATTTTTTTTATTGTCACATTGAATAATATTTTTTTATTGTCACATTGAATTTTTTTTTTGTCACATTGAATGATATTTTTCTTATTGTCACATTGAATTTTTTTTTTGTCACATTGCATAATATTTTTTTTTCTACTGTCACATTGATTTTTTTTTTTTGTCACATTGAATAATTTTTTTTTCTACTGTCATATTGAATTTTTTTTTTTTTTTTTTTTGTCACATTGAATATTATCCTACTCTACATCCGTCAAAGAAGAAGAAACGATGTTGAAAGTTCCTCATTCCTTTCTTTCCCATCGATACACGAATCAGGTAATAGGATAAAATAATAGTTAAATAGGCAGCAACATAACATTATATATTATACTCAGCTACTACCATAGAAGAATATATTAGTATTATTAATAACAGATGACAGGAAACAACAGTAACAAGAGCGCAAGCACATATACACACATACATCCTAGAAAAAAAAAAAAAAAGCCTTAATTTAAAGCAAATAATAATTATACAGTATACTCTTATATACACAGGAAACTACTATACTACACACACATACATACATACATAATATTATATACGAGACTTTTTCACTCACACACCTGACGAGAGAATATAAGTAAAATTAATATAATTATATACATGAGAAATATATACTGCATACATACATACATATATACATACATACATACATCAGAAAGTTACGATGATCATAAACGAACTTAGTAAACATGACGAAGAAAAATTATACCTCGGAGATCAATCAATAAAAAAAAATAATAATAATGCAGATAATTAAGATGATCTAAAAAATATATATAGCTTTTGGCAG
>JAWZYT010001035.1:0-40000 GCA_034508575.1 Petrolisthes manimaculis | reverse complement strand
TATATGAGAGAGAGAGGAGAAAGGAGGAGAAGGTATGCACACGATTGGGAAGGTTATAGTACCACGGTATTTACACTAGTAAGCCTGGATGTTATGACCCAAACACGAGGAACAGGAAAGGTAGTAGAACCTCACATCTTTATTGTATGATGAAAGAAGCCAATGAGGTTCCACGATCTGTGACCCCCACGTCCGTTTGCAATAATAGAGGAGTGAGTGGACTGTGGAGTTGTGGATGAAGGAAATTGATTGATTGATATTAGGCGCCGCAACAGCAAGGTCATATAGCCCCAGAAAAAAGTGATAGAGAGGTGTGACAGCAAGCAAAGAAGGAAACAGGAAGAAAGGAGGGACAGTTGAAGAATGAATGAAGGAGAATTAAGCATCTATGTATGAGTGAAATGTATATGTTCATCTCTCACGTTTATCTCTCAAGTCATTGGTTTAAAACGAACGTGGGGTTTGTAGACATCCTCCAGTACTAAACTATAAGCATAGGTAGTAGTGGTGGTGGTTGTTGTTGTCTGGCCAAACAATCTTGTACCGTGGGACGTCGACTGATGATAGAATAACGTTGTAGAAAAAACCACTTGAGTACCAACCTTGATATTCCTCTATACATTCTATCAACCTATATTAGCCTACACCAGAAACCAATACACCACTTGAGTACCAACCTTGATTTTCCTCTATACATTCTATCAACCTATATTAGCCTACACCAGAAACCAATACACCACTTGAGTACCAACCTTGATTTTCCTCTATACATTCTATCAACCTATATTAGCCTACACCAGAAACCAATACACTTGAACTAAGTATCCAAAACGACTTTATGATACACACGAAGATATAATATGAAGCATTATTAAAATCGTTCCTGATAATCTGCCCAGACGTTGTTAGGAAAACCAGATGGGAAGAGAGACCCCAAGTTACCCTTAGGCAAGCCAGTATAAGAGTAAAGCGTTTCTCCCTGTGTAGAAAGCTATAATGTAAACAATACGATATAAACACGCGGCTCACGTGACTATCTTTTCGAGAATCGCATCCTTATTAAGAGAGGGGAGGGGGTTAGTACTGTTGGTAAATCTGGGGCAACTTATTCCTCCAAACAATTCCTAGCAACAGGTCACCATTATACTTTTGTTAATAATTATGCAGGGTCCTGTTTCCTGGCATATTTTGGAGGAAGCAAGGCACTCCAATGTACCCACACTTTATGACCCACTTAAAATTCCATGTTATGAACGACAACACTGAAAAAAAAAAAAAAAAACGCATAAAAAATGAAATTGATTTTTTTTTCTCTCTCTTTTCTTAACGCGGGCTGTTGGGTGGGCGTGGTAAAAATGTTGCAGTGATCACAAACCAAACCTTACCTCCCCAAACACCATCGTAACCTTTCCTGCTGTCTTTTCTTTATATACACCAAACACGCTTGCTTGCCTCTCTTTAGATTATTTAAAAACTTCTTGGAAATAATAAATAATATCAACAATTTATGTGTGCGCATCCTTGGGCGTGTGTGTGTGTGTGTTTATGTATGTGTGTGTTTATGTGTGTGTGTGTGTGTTTATGTGTGTGTGTGTGTGTGTGTTTATGTGTGTGTGTGTTTATGTGTGTGTGTGTGCGTGTGTGTGCGTGTGTGTGCGTGTGTGTGTGTGTACAATAAGATAATCCTCTCTCTCACCTGACACAGAGCAGGGGAGATGACTGTGAGTGGGTCGGCCTGGCTACGATGTCTACTCAGGTACCATCTCAAGCACTGGCCAGCCTCCACCACCAGACCCTCACTACCCAGACCACACAACCTTAAACCCACACTCCTTCTTCCTCCTCCTCCTCCTCCTTTATCTCCCTGACTCGGGCTGTGTGGTCTTGAGTTTATTTTGGTGGTGACGTGAGGGTTCGAGTTTGTTTGCAGTGTGTTGTAAGTCGTAGAGTTTGGCCTTGAGTTGTTGAGTTGATTCAGTGTACTATAGCAAGTTGAAGGATTTAGTTTTGATTGCAGTGTTGTTGTGGTGGTGGTGGTGGTGGTGGTCGCAGAGACTGACTTGGCGTTCAGTGTAGTAAAGGTGGTTAAAGGACTCGATTTTGCGTTCAATGTGTTGGGTAATGATGGATCCAGGTGTGAGTTCAGTGTAGGAGAGATGGTTAGAGGGTTCAGCTTTGTATTCAGTGTGGCAGTGGTTGTTGAAAGTTTAGGCGGCCTTGCGTTCAGTGCGTAAGTGGTATTGGTGGTGGTGTTGGTGGTGGTTGGAAGGTCTGCGATTAGTCTGGTGGTAAATGAGGGACTGGGTCTTGTTCTTAGTGTGGTAGTATTGGTAGTAGCGGTGGTGTTGGTTAGATAGTCTAGTCCTTCATTCAGTGTGGTGATGGAGTAGGGATTGGGGTCTGTGTTGAGTGTGGTAGTAGTAGTAGAAGTGGTGGTTAGATGTTCTGCTTTTCCCTTAGGTGTGGTGATGAATGAGGGATTTAAAGTGGGACAATGTTTCGTCTTACAGTCTACGGTATAATATCCGTGTTGTGTGGCTGTAGGAGATGTGCGAGTCGCAGTACCTCCTCCCGTCATCCACCTGAGCGGCCCCCTCGTCGTGCCTGTGCTCCATAATGACTTCGGTGCAATCGATGGACATGATACTATTTCAGCATAACCCAAGCTCTCGCCCAACACTGCCTCTGCACCGGGGTGGTCACATTTTTGGTCCCAAGTTGTTGATGTTTTTGTTCCTGTGTTTTTGCTCGTGTCATCTTCGCCCCGGTGAGTGAAATCTCCTCTTGAAGTGTTGACATTTGATTTCCAGCTTGACAAAGATCTCGACCTCGCCTCCTTAGAATCTTTAAGGCTGTTGTAATTTGTTGGCCACGATTTTAACCTGTTTTTATTATGAATGAGCAAGTCTAATCTCGCTACATCTTCCTGGAAACGTTGCTCCTCTGTGCTCCTTGATGTTACTCTATTCTCAGATACGGTAATGCTTAAATCTCGGCCAAAACTCTGCTCAGATTTCTCGTCCTCACTCCAGCTCCGGTCCTGTTCCTCGTTGTTGTTGTATTCCTCTGTCTCTAATAAACTTACTTCAGCCTCAGCCTCCCCGGACAGACTGGGATCATTATTAGACTCGATCCCTGAATCACTCCAACTTGCTCTTTCGCTCTGATCCTCGTATGTCCCTACGTCGCTTGGCCAATCAATGTCCTGAGTGGCGCCTCCATCACTTCCACTCTCCTCCCATGTGTAAGGTTCAGATGGGTGGTCCTCCTCACTCTCTATCTCATCCAGGTGCCACTCATTACTTCTGTGTCTTTGCGTGTTGTTAATGGAATGGTGTTGGAAGCTGTTTTGAATCCCGTTACTCCTACGTGGCTGGTGATGAGGGTTGTCCATGAAGCTTATAATACCAGGCAGTGTGGCGTCACTAACGAACGATTCTACTAAGTTTTCACCACTACCACCACCACCACAACCATCATCATCACCACCATCATCATCACCACCATCAGCACCATCATCATCATCATCATCAGCACCATCATCATCATCACCATCATCATCACCATCACTCTCATCTCCCCGGGGTTTCCTCCTCCAGTGACAACACAAGGCGTTACCTGTACTTTCTACAGTCGCAAACTTGACGCGCCAACTGGACAAATTGCCATAATCATTCCCGTTTCTCCGGCTCTCTGAAGACTCATTGTTTGCCTCAGGGGAGAGAGTCGGCAAGGGTGAAAGGAATGAACGCTCTCTAAAATTACCAAGAGAGAAGTAATAAAGTGGCGAGAGGTAGTCTGTTGTGGCCATGTTTCCTTTACTCGGTGTGTCCTCATCAGAAGCAACAAATGATTCGAGATTTAGGGGATACGTTGAATCAGTAGCTGTTGTTGTTGTTGTTGTTTGTGTTGATGTGGTCAGGTTACGGTCATCAGGAGAAGTAGGATATGGTGGTGATAATAGATCGGAGGATGGATAGTCGAACAGGCTACTAGGAGATACATAGAGGTTAGATGAAGGTGAGGGCGGGTTCGTCAGCATATTTGTAGATGCAGGAAAGATGGGAGGAATGAAGGAACACTCATTAACAGAAGGGAATCTATGGTATCCAGAATGAAGGAACAGAGGAGGAGGAGGACGACGAGGAGAAGAGGGCCTTGGTGTAGTTGTTTTAGATGTTGTTGTTGTAATGGTTGTTGCTGTTGTTGTGGTTGTTGTTGTTGTTGCATCAGGGTCTCCCACAGAACACTCGATTCCAGGGTCCTTCTTCCAGACTGTACCTGGTCGAGTTGAGTAGAGAAGATGTGAGTTGTTGGGAGGCGTGGCGTAGTGTTCCTCCTCCATCACCTCCTCCAAGCAACGTTGGGAGGAGAACGGTAGAGGAGTCATGGTGGTGGTGGTGGTGGAAGGGGACGTGGAAAGAGGAGGAGGAGCAGGAGAAAAAATGGGATATATTGATGACGGTGGAGAGGACGAGAAATGATCCGAAAAAGAAGGAAGAGAAGGAGGAGAGAAACGGGGATATGTTGTTGGAGGAAGAGAGAAACGGGGATATGTTGTTGGAGGAGGAGAGAAACGGGGATATGTTGTTGGAGGAAGAGAGAAACGGGGATATGTTGTTGGAGGAGGAGAGAAACGGGGATATGTTGTTGGAGGAAGAGAGAAACGGGGATATGTTGTTGGAGGAGGAGAGAAACGGGGATATGTTGTTGATGACGACGACGGTAGAGTGACAGGGGACGAAGGAGGAGGAGAAGTGGAGAAATGTGAGAATGCTGGCGAAGGCGTGTGTGTGTCCTCATCAAACTCGTCTTCCCCCTTCACCAAGACGTGCTGCAGGGAGGAGAGGGACTGCAGAAGGGACAGACGACGGGAAGGAGAGGAGAAAAAAGGATAAACCTGCTGATGTTGAACTGGAACGTAGCGACGACCTCCCCCCAGACGCACGTTGAGGTAATCTTTGTGAGTGGTTTCATCTTTAACGATTATGGAGGAAGAGTAACTGTGCTCTTGCCTCTCATGGTCCGACGTGTAATCTCCTTGGTTTTCCGAGGTGTACGACCCACTATCATCACTTTCCTCCTCCTCCTCCTCCTCCTCTTCCTCTTCTGTTTCCTCTCTCTCTTCATCCTCTTCTTCCGTTTCCTCTCCCTCTTCATCCTCTTCTTCCGTTTCCTCCTCCTCTTCATCCTCCTCTTTCTCCTCCTCTCTCTTCTCGCACCAGCTGTCCACTGAAGGGTATCTAGCCGAGCCCTGACAGTGACTTGATGTGAAGAAATAACCGGGTGTGTTCATTTCATCTCGGGTTCTCCAGTAAGGGTTCCCAGACGGAGTTTCTACCTCACTCAGACTCTCGTACATAGGATTAAACACAGCCATTCCTCTGACTATCTTCCTGTGCTTCTCTATATATCATTCAAGATCAATTCACGTATCATTAAGGTACCACAGATAGAATGAGATCCATATACGGCCGTAATACAATCAACTATACCATCTACATTATTATAAACACAAGTATTACACAGACAACTTCACCGTATAAAAATAATGTCAATAGTTGTTTGTTTCTTACTGCATAACAACACTAATTCACACCTGTGTCGTCAAGATGCAAGAGGTATGTTGCTTCAGTAGCCGTGATGGCAGGTGAGGGACACAATCTTTTAATTAAGGTTGTCTTGATTCGGGTGGGATTTTTAGAGCCAATCTCCTGGTCTGTTAAAATCACTGAAACGATCATTAACTCACATATCACAACTCGTCTCTTGATTCGGGCATTTTTAAGGGGAATTTCCTGGGTTGTTAAAATCACTGGAACAACCAACTCACACACCACCAACTCCTACTCCAACTCGTCCAGGAAATGACAAGCAAATCTGGCTCCTCGTTTTCCATATTCATTCAGTGGGATGTGGACGTCTGCCTCTCTGCCCACGAGGTAAAAACAACAAACACACATGTTAACACATTTTGCAGCGTTATCATATGCAGCTTTATCAAGGCATCGTAATCACGCTTCATTATTTTCTGGGTGGATAATACCGTACCTTAATTCATAGCATTATAAAGGCATCATAATATATACTACATTTCAGAGTAGAAAACAACTTCACAGCGATTTCACAGCACCATAATTTACCACATTTCAAAGCCGACAACACTCACATTAATATCCCATCATCATTTACCACATTTCAGAGAGTTGAATCGTATCTCCCTCACAGCATCACAGTATTATGGCTTCGTACTTTAGTGGCAATAATGTACATGTGGCCTCTTGAAGGAATATATAGGCAGGAGAGGTTGGGGTCGTAAGATTCCACAACATCAATACACGTGTCCACCTTCACACCTAAAGTAACCATCACAAATAAAAACACAACACAACACTCGAGTATACACACACACACAGCAGAACGATGCAATGTGTTCATAGTATCAACAACCACCACCCCATTGTCTAAACTCTACCACACACACACGCGTCACATCGTCGTTTTCACCAGCGTCACAACAACACAACTCAACTCGACACGACACGACGCAACACCTCCTCCGTAGCTACAGCCTGAGCGGAGTGAGGTGAGAGAGTGGATGGATGGGAGGTGTACAGAAGTCATGGTGTGTGTGTGTGTGTGTGTGTGTGTGTGTGTGTGTGTCGTTACGCTCACATATTGTCTCCACCCTTTTCTCTCTTTACTTTACCACTATGCTCCTCTGCCCTTTACTTCCCCGATCCCCTCCTCTATAGACACTCATTCGTTCCACCTTATTACCCCTGTAGAAATTAACTGGTTCCACCCTCACTTCTACCCATCTCTCTCTCTCTCTCTCTCTCTCTCTCTCTCTCTCTCTCTCTCTCTCTCTCTCTCTCTCTCACACACACACACACACTTCATCACACCTGCGCACTATATAGTTATTTCTGCTTGTTAGTGTATAATTTTCATATCATATAATTAAACCTACCTTTCACCTTTCTACACTAGCTAACTCTCTCTCTCCACTCACCTATTTATCTCTCCACTATCTCCACCTATCTCTCCACATACCTAACACAGCTCTCACCTATTTGTCTCTCCACTCACTTTAACTCATACCTAGCAATCTCTCCACCAATCAAACTATACATGTCTTCTCCACCCACCTATCAATCAATCAATCAATTACTCTTCTTCACCTTACAGTCCAACCATATAATAAAAAAAAATACAGTACTTTCTCTCCTTTTTCCTCTTCTCTTCTTCTTCCTTCCCTCGGTAACTCTCTCCTCCCACCACTACCACCCCCACCCCCACCACCAAGAGGCCGCCCATACACTACACCTGTCACGCCCTTACGCCCACGCATCGCCACGCCAGGCTATAGTTCAGCCCTCTCTCACGCTGACGTCACCTTCAGTAGCACGCAGAAGGAAGATTGTATACCCTCGCCCCTCAATTAATTCGTAAAAGTGAAAGAGTACACACATTATTCCTAAAGGACCCTGCATGTGATCGTGTATGGAAATCGGAGGCTTCTGATTCCTCCTGACCATCCCACGAGACAAGTTCCTTCCATATACTGTAGGTGTTTATGTTTCGTGGCAATATTTGAAGGACTCATTTACCTCCAATTTTCTGACTACATCACAGGGTCCCTTACATTACTTAGGTTCTTATTATTCTTTGAAGTGACTAGGAATACGGTCGGGCCTTCTCATCTTTCATTTTTTTTTTTTTTTTTTTTTTGAGGGGCCTTATCTTATCGTTGGAAAGTCAAAGAGTACATACATACATACATACATACATACATACATACATTTCCCTGTTGTACATATCTAAGTCCCTATTCTTTGTAGTATGATTTGTGATGTACTGTAAGGGCGAACGAAAAAAAAAAAATTGGTACATAAATATTATAAACTTGTTCGTACAAAATCATTTAACTAAAAACCCCAGTAGGAAGGTGCACGATGGGTAGAAACAACAACAACAACAACAACAACAACAACAGGTATGCACAGTCACTCACAGAAGAAAAGACCCACCACCATCACTCTCTTAAGAAAAAAAAAAGAAAAAAAAAAAAAAAAAAGTGTAATTGGTAGTAAAAATATTCTGGTAACGGTAAACTGGTCAATGAAAGACTAAAAAAAAATTCAAGTCGTCACTGTATGTGTGTGTGTGTGTGTGTGTATGTGTGTGTGTGTGTGTGTGTGTGTGTGTGTGTGTGTGTGTGTGTGTGTGTGTGTGTGTGCTTGTTTCTAAACCACCTTACTATAATTTTCGTGTCACATATGGGATGTATATAGTGTGTGAGAGAAAGTGTTGTTGTTGTTGTTGTTGTTGTTGTAATGAAGGTTTGTTGTTTGGTTGGTTGTAGTCATCTGTGTCTTGCCTCAAGGTTTGTTTTATTTTATATAGAGAGCTGTCAACTTGATACAAACACTTTCCCGCTTTCATCTTTTTGTGATTGGTCGTAAAATGGAAGCTAATTTGTGTGTGTGTCTGTGTGTGATTGTGTGTGTCCAAGTGGAGGTGGGGTAGTGTATGTGTGTGTGTCTGTATGTGTGTGTGTGTGGAAGAGAGTTTAGTGTATGTGTGAGTGTGAGTTGGTTTAGTGTATATGTGTGTGTGAGATGGTTTAGTGTGTGTGTGTGTGTCGCTTGAAACATAACAAACCATATTTTCTCTTGCCAATACATCATAACGTAAACTCTGGTACATTTTTTACATAGACACACATCTTCCCCATCACACAACACACACACACACCAATCCCTGCCTACACGCTTCTTTCCCTTCCTCCCTAACTCCTTAATAACGTGTGGAATTATAAGGTTTAGGTATATGATTAATATCCGTTATCATCACCGTTTTACTACATCTCATAGCCGCTCTCTCTCTCTCTTTCTCTCTCTCTCTCTCTCTCTCTCTCTCTCTCTCTCTCTCTCTCTCTCTCTCTCTCTCTCTCTCTCATTAGGGAAGTAGTGTAGAGGGATTGTACCTTCTGACAAACACACACACACACACATAAACACACACCAACGAAAAGAGATATAGAGGGACCTTCCAACACACACACACACACACACACACCAACGAAAAGAGATATAGAGGGACCTTCACTTACTCACTCACACACACACACACACACACACACAAACTTGGGTCTCGCCACTCACCACTCGCTGCTGGATCCACTCGTCATGGTTGTAAGGTATGCATCCGTCCAGGTCCTCAGTGAGTTGATTCTTATCTATGTACTCGTGTAGGTCTGCCACACAGTTACACACCACAACCTGTAGAGGGTAGAGGGAAGAGTGGGTGCAGGGCTGGGTTGGTTGGTTGGTTGGTTTGTGGGTTGTTTGGTTGGTTTGTGACAAGTTGTGGTAGGGATTGTGTGTTATATGAAGCATGATCTGTATACAAACTACAACAATAACATAAAGATAAGAGTAAAAATTCGAGTGAGAGTAAAAATTCGAGTGAGAGTAAAAAAAACAAAACTTAGAATATAAAGGTAGAGTCTGACGAGGCTCATATGTCAACAACACTCACCCTGAACTTAAACTCGTCCCTGAAGATCTTGTTGGACACCTCTGAGATGGCCTTTTGGAAGAACCCCGCCGGCCTCAGTACATACGCCACCGTGATCAGCCCCGGGAAGAAACCCTGTATGGACAAATGTAAATAAAACACTGCATGAAAAAAAATACAAAAAATAATAAAGGTATTATTTACATGTTGGTCTGAACTCTTTTGATAGGTATATTCCACACACACACACACACATTTTGCCAGTCAGCCAGCCAGCCAACCAGCCAGTCAGACCACCAGCCAGTCAGCCAACTAGACAGCCAGCCAGCCAGCCAATCAGCCAGTCAGCCAGGTGTTGTTCCTTACCGATATCTTGAGCAGGACAGTCTTGACAGAGTTCCATTTGTCGTTTCGTCTGTCTATCACCAACACGAACCCCATGTCAGCGTCCTGTAACCTGCGCAGGCCACGGTACGGTAGAGTAGGAAGGACAGGGGAAGGACAAAGTAAGGTAGGATAGGGTTGGGTAAGAAGGACAGTGTATGGTAGAGGAGGAAGGACAGGAGGACAAAGTATGGTAGGTAGGGTTGGGTAGGAAAGACGGAGTAGGACAGGGAGGACAGGGAAAGACAAGACAGGGAGGGCAGGACAGAGTAGGGCAGGACAGAGTAGGGCAGGGAAGAGGGAAGAGAAGAAAAGTCATTATAAACACGAAAATTTGAGATAATATTGACACATGTATGGAATGTCTTGAGGGAATATTTTTTTGCTGCATGGTAAATAATCCAATCTGCCCTTAAACTAACAAGCATTGGGTACATACGAGGGATACAATACAAACATGAATATTTATTGTCTATTATACAAAACACAGACGTGACGGTGTGTGTGTATGTGTGTGTGTAGTTACTCTAGAGAGGTATGTGTGTGTGTAGTTACTATCGAGGTGTGTGTATGTGTATGAGTAGTTGTTCTCGAGGTGTGTGTGTGTGTGTGTGTGTGCGTGTATGAATAGTTGTTCTCGAGGTGTGTGTGTGTGTGTGTGTGTGTGTGTGTGTGTGTGTGTGTGTGTGTGTGTGTGTGTGTGTGTGAGTATGAGTAGTTGTTCTCGAGGTGTGTGTGTGTGTGTGTGTGTGTACTAACGAGGGCACAGAGGTGAGGTAGATGATGAGTTTTCTGTACTCCTCGTCTCCAAGTTGGGCGAAGTTGCCTCGATCTGGGAAGGTGAGGATGGGACAACCCTCCCTCGACTTGCCACCTAATCAAGAAAGGAAGACACACAGACAGACACGTGTTAGCAGTGATATATTATAGTGCGGATTTAATAATAATAATAATAATAATAATAATAATAATAATAATAATACGTAATTACAATAATAATAATGATAATATTAATACTCACTCACTCACTCACTCACTCTTTCTCTCTCTCTCTCTCTCTCTCTCTCTCTCTCTCTCTCTCTCTCTCTCTCTCTCTCTCTCTCTCTCTCTCTCTCTCTCTAACCAATGAATTTCGAAAACCAATTCAGCCCCTCAGCCGTGCCTGCCCTAAGGAGAAGTTAGTTATCCCTCGCAAGTCTCGTTCTCTTACTTTTATTGCATATTCCGTTTTCTTTAATGCACTGTTGGTTCCCCTTACTCCCTCTCGTCGGTCTTCTCAGGAATTATTATCTGGCTAATTTAAACATCGCTCTTAAATTCCTCAAACAGCATAGAAAATGAGTTCAAGGATATATTAATTAAGGAATAGATCAACTTTAATCACTGTAGCGTGTTTTCAGTACAGCATTAATGTTTATAAATCCCTGTTATTTTTAGTTTTTTTTTTTCAACACGATATATTAATTATTATAACTAACTAATTTACAAATCCATGGTTAGCGTCGGTGTTCCAGGCTTTTCCCCTCCTACACTAAAATAACTGCATATAACAACAGAAGGGTAATAAATATTGCCCTTACTTGCATTCACAAATATTGCACTACCAGCCCTGCACTTGCCATTATTTGTTTTGTTTTAACCTCTCTCCAATTTCTCCATTTCCTGGCACAACAAGCCATGTAACCTTGTAAACTTAAATTGCCCCTCCAGTCTGACAACACCCACTCCAGCTATACCAAACCCCAAACTCTCCCTCCCCTCTAGCCTACTCCCCTACACCACGTAACCCTTAACTATCCACACAGAAAAATCCACGGGCTCCAAGACTCCCAACTTTGATCCCCTGCTGCCACACAACCCTTGGCAGTTCTGGAAGCTTGTTTACAAAACTTTACCATGGAAGCGACACACTCTTTCCAGGAATACATACAAGGTGACACCATATATATATATATATATATATATATATATATATATATATATATATATATATATATATATATATATATATATATATCAACAAATATGAATGTGAAGGATATCTTATAAAATCTCTATTCAAAAAGCAAGATTACTTTAATGCAATTTAAGTTTCTGAATATAATATACATAATGTATGAAACACACAGTTTCGGTGAGGATAATTTTACACACATGTACAGAATGCATTAAGCAAGTAAATAAACAAGCATAATATTAATGTTGTGGAAACATACACAAGGAAATGCATTTGCTCTAACACTAAACTTATTTAAAAGCCGAGGCGGAGTTGGTGCAGATAACCCTGAGTTTATGAACCATAAGTAACAACTGTACTGTCCTCTAGCTCACCACATCTTGTTACTCACTTTTATAACCTCTATATCATATCAGTAAATATGGAGGCCAACCAAACAATTATATAACAACTCATTATATACCGGTACTGTAGCTATTTAAGGTAATCAAGATTATGAGGAAATATTATCTATTTGGCATACAGTGTAAATTTTAAATCTCTTGTTTGTTTTTCCACCCTGTATTATTTTTATTTTGCAATGATAAATTTCGAGTATAAGTAACGTTCTCTAAGATGCATACATAGCCTATGGAAATGTATACATAATTACCTGATAATATATGAATAATTTCGTAATACAATGCATTTGCCGACCGAGTAAATTTAAGTAACAACATAGTAATTATTCTACGAGACGTTCTTGGGGTATAAACGAACCGCTCAAAAAGAAAAAAAAAAAAAAAAAAAAGGAAAATGCATAATCTTGGGAGAAAGAAGTGAAGTAATTAAAAGTGTTTCTGAGGAGGGAGATAAGACCAGGGGGTGTTGGGGGTGGGGGGATGTGGGGGGGAAGGGGTTGGGTGTGTGTGTGTGGTGGGGTATATGTGAGTGGGTGGTTAGGTGTGAGTGGGGGGTCGGGTGTGAGTGTGTGTGTGTGTGGGGGGGGGGGGGTGAGTGGGGGGTTGGGTGTGAGTGGGTGGTTGGGTGTGTGTGTGCTCGCTTCAAAAACTAAAAGCAAAACCATGTAAATATACTACTAACCAAACCAACCAACCAGGCAGTACAGTACAGTATATATATCTCCATGCATAAAGCCCCAAAGGCGTCAGAAACATAATTACACCATCCTAGTAAAACTTTATAGTGTACGATTTACGACTCAGCAGCAGCAGCAACAAGAAAAAATCGGGCCAAATTACGCTGTTACGAAAGATTTATGAACGTAATAAAATGGGCCTCATCAAGCAAGCAGACGTCTACAGTAGCTAAGGTACTATTACGAGTTTATGAAATTATAATGAGGCTTCTGGGGTTCCATCTGACTAGCCTATGCCACAAAACAAGTTAGCTCCTTCCATATAGGTCGAAACATTCATATCTTTCACTCTAAGGATATGAATGTTTCGAATTTTTTAACTTGTGGATCGGGATTCGAATTTCTGACTGGCCCAACATTGGCAACGACAGGGGAGAAAAAACGCGGGAGTGGAGCCAACTGTACACGTGTAAACTTCGCCTTATTAGTTTATAAAGTGTACAGGTATAAACTTTACCTCAGATATTTATGTAAACACACGTGTCTCCTCCACTCATGTGTTATTCTCCCTCAAGGTTGCAAACTCAGCTGACTTTTCTACTCATTTCTAAGACGAGTGAGGAGTGGTGTGTGTGTGTGTGTGTGTGTGTGTGTGTATGTGTGTGTGTGTGTGTGTGTGTGTGTGTGTGTGTGTGTGTGTGTGTGTGTGTGTGTGTGTGTGTGTGTCCTTATATTTGAGTTAGCATTTCTTTACACGAAAAACAAACGCGATATTCTCAACTCCACATAAATTTAACAGCCTTGAAAAGTTTTGGCCAATGCTTTACAGGCGCCAAGAATTTTTTTCCTCCTCTTAAAATATTGTGAAACCTATAGACATTCACACTAGATTATCATGAGGTGACTGGTTATATATCACGACTATCCTAAATATTTATGAGCCTGCTCCATGTTTACAACTCGTGTTTATTTCTTTATTACCTTCCCTTGGACAAATAATGACATAATGAACAGCTGTCCCTACAATCACCTTTATAGCCAGGTAAATGATATCAATTTCGTTACATATAATAAAACGAAGGCAATTCTAACAAAGCTAGATAGATGGGGATGTGAGGTTGCAGAGTAGAGTCACGGTCGAGTAAGTAGAGTTAAAGTGAGTAGAGTTATGGTCGAGAAGCGAGTAGTCACGGTCGAGTAAATAGTGAGTAGAGTCACGATCGAGTAAGAAGTGAGTAGAAGTAGAGTGAACTGTGCGTGAAACAATAGGGTGAGAGGGGGTGGGGGGGTTGCAAGGAGAGTACTGTTGAGTTAACTGTTCTTGAAGGAAATAGGGAGGAAGGAGAGTACCATATATAGAGTGAACTGTACGTGAAGGAAATAAGTGAGAAGGAGAGTACCGTATATAGAGTGAACTGTGCGTGAAGGAAATAAGTGAGAAGGAGAGTACTGTAGAGTTAACTGTGCGTGAAGGAATTAGGCGTGCCAAGTGGGATACTAAAAGGTAATAACAGGGTATTTTACTACTAACCTGTAATGATGGCATACTGGGCGTGTAGCAACTCACTAACGTCACGCACACTGAGGGCACAACCACCCTCCTCCAACACCTCATCTGTAAACAAAAACAAATAAACAAACATTAGAAATCATATCAACTCCTTTATTGTTTATTCATGGCAACAAAAACAACAACACAACAACACACAACAACAATAAACATTAGAAATCATATTAACTACTTTCACATATATAGTTTATTCGTCACAACAACACACAACACAACAAATATTATAAACCATAAATCCTTTCACATTATTAATTATTTTTATTACTCGCAACAACAACAAAAACAACAACAAAAATTCATGTATCCAACTGTACATACATAACATAAACAAAAATAACAAACTAACTAGACGGAGGGTGAAACACAAAACACAACACAAAGGAACACTGACAAACACAATACAATACAACCGCCAGCCAGTGGGATTTTGGTTAGACTTTTACTGTCGCGCTACAGTATATCAAAGGCTTCTGATAGAGACCCCCAGGAAAAATGTTTTATTCATAAACAACTGCAGCCGCCTCACTCACTCACTACTCGGGTCGGTTTCCAGGCTTCAACTTTATGTATGTTAATAATTCCTTTCCCTCTGACAACTAGCCTAACTCCATCAGTCACTATTTGGTTAGGTTCCAGACTTCAATTGTATCTATATTAATAATTCCTTTCCCTCTGACAACTAGCCTAACTCTTTATCAGTCACTACTTGGTCAGTTTTAGGGCTTCAATTGTATCTATATTAATCATTCCTTTCCCTCTGACAAGTAACTCTCTCGGTCGCACTAGGCTACTTGGTCAGTTTCAGGGCTGCAACTTTATCTTTAAAAATATAATAATTCCTTTCCCTCTGACAACTATTAGGCCTATCCGGCTAGGCACAAACTATTACATCATACTCCATTGAACAGCGAGTATCAACACACACACATACATACACACACCTGCTACACACACACACACACACACACATTCCTCACCTCACCTCACACCTGCATCAAGTTAGGAACTGCACACGTCAAAAATATCATGTACAGATTCTATATCTTCATAATTATTTTAACCTTGCTACATTTTCCTAGTCAATAAATATACATACACACTACCTACCTACTTAGTCAATAAATATACATACACACTACATACTTACACACCTACTACAATGAATACACATACACATAGGATACAATGTAATAATCTATACATAGCCTATATCTTTACTGTATATTGCAAGAAATTAGACATAAGTTATAATCTATACATAATAGCCTATATATATATATATATATATATATATATATATATATATATATATATATATATATATATATATATATATATATATATATATATATATATATATATATATATATATATATATATATATATATATATATATATATAGATAGATATAATCACAGTAAATACTAGCCTAATTATTTCTCTCTCACATAGGCTAGGCTAGGCTACAGTACAGACCTAAACATTAAGGATACCGACGCCTTGACATTACCTCAGGAAATAGGGTTGAGGGGAAATGGGGTTAGGTTAGGTTAGGTTAGGTTAAGGGAAATGAGGTTATGATGGTGATGGCGTTGAGGAAGGAGGATGAAACTGGCTTATTTACCGGGACCCTGTGATGTAGCCTAGTCAGAAAAAATAGAGGTAAAAAAAGTCCTTCAAATATTGCCACGAAACACCACCTATATACGATACGATACACACACACACACACAGCCATCACCAGTTGTCAGAAATCTCATGTTTACACCAAGTAAGGCCACCACTCAAAACTCATGGTAAATCTACACTACTTATTAAAATGTTCAGCACACCTTGTAACTCCAGATTCCAAAGCGATTATAAAAACGACTTAAAATATTCTGCACCCTTTTGAGCAGCAGATAATTTCATGGTGGATAAGAACGACTAAAAAAAACAACAACATTCTGTACACAATTATCACAACACCTCGTTAGTTGTGGTTGTAGAGGGTTTGTGAGTACTAGTCATGCGAGGCTTGGTGGTAGTGAAGGTGATAGTGTTGGTAGTGGTGGTGGTAGTTTTGTTGCTGTTGGTGGTGGTGGTGGTAGTAGTGGTGGTCGTGACTGTGCAATTCCTGACCCCATTACATTTTGACCCCCGTGTGTGTGTGTGTGTATGTGTGTGGTAGGGTATTGCAAACAAAGTAACCTATATACAGTACATACACACAAGAAAACCAAAGATAAAGTTAGGATACCTTAGTCTATCATTCCCTCACTCAAACCCACGTATACATATCCTATTCACTCTGCAGGTCTTATAATCCTACATACATTTACCTCAACCGAAGAGTGTATTAACGTGAGAGCCACCCAGCCATTGTGCCTCCTTGCAAGTGGCACTAACACACGCCTTTATGGTCTCTGGGAATAGGGTCGAACTCAGTCTGATACGAGGGAAGGTTGGGTTGGTCCTTTGAGCTCCGGTAATCAAGGGAATTGTAGATATCAGGTTAGAGATTCAATTCTGAGGTTTGGTATGAGGAAAGATGAAGGAAAGTTAGTAAAGGAGAAGGAAAGATGAAGGAAAGTTAGTAAAGGAGAAGGAAAGAATAAGGAAAGGTAGTAAAGGAAGGATGAAGGAGGAGGAAGAGGAGACGCGGGGTAAAAGAGGGAGGAAAGATGAAGGTAAAGGAGGGGAGGAGGAGGGAGGGGATTAAAGAGGAAGAAAAATATTGGTGTGTGGAGGAAAACTGAAGGAAAGGGAGGGTAAAAGAGGAAAGAAAGTAGGAGTGAGTGTGGAGGAAGAAGAGGGGAGGGAGGAAGGGGGTGAGAAGGGGAGAGATAAGATGAACAGGGAGAGACAGACAGAGAAAGAATGGACTGAAGAAGACACACAGGAAATGAACAGGGAAGGAAACAGGAAGAGAAAAGGAAAAATATTTAAAGGTTATATACCGTATACAAAAAAACAAAACAAATTGAGGTCAACGAGATAAGAATGGAGCAGGTTGGTTGCAGAGGAGGAAAGAAGTAAAAACATACATACATACATAAGGTCCCTGACTAGGCCACGAAACAAGCTCTTCTTCCTTCATAGATGGTGTTTCGTGGCATTGTTTGAAGGACTCATTTATCTCCAATATTCTGACTACATCACAGGAGGGTCCCTTAAGTTAATGAGATTGTGGGAAAGAAAAGGAAAGAAAGGATACTTAGGTAGGCTAGAAGGGGATTGTGGATTTAATGCTAACCGTGTATGAATAAGTATAATACAGTGTAAAATATTTATAAAAAAAAAAACGATTAGAATAAGAATCGCCTTGGAAAATAATATAATAAACCACATCAGAAAAAGATAACAAGAGAAATAAACAGATGAGCGATATAAAAAACAAGGATGGAAAGAACAAACAAACAATCAAAAATGGATTCGGATTGATTATGTATGGTCTCTCTCTCATTTCCTTTGTCACATTCCACCTCCTCTCCTTCCTACACCATCTCTCTCTCTCTCTCTCTCTCTCTCTCTCTCTCTCTCTCTCTCTCTCTCTCTCCAGTTTCGGGTTAGAGCCAGAGAAGAACCCTACAACATGATAATGATTTGGCCTCAGGTGGAAAGGAACTCGTTAGGTTACTCCCCACTCTCACTCACTCACTCTCTCTCTCTCCCTCTTTCTCTCTCTCTCTCTCTCTACCAGTACATTCTCGACATCCTCAATTTTTAGCCTCAATCGCGTCTTGCAAACCCAGCCAAGCGCGTAGCCTAATCTGATTTGTTTTGTGTGTGTTAGGTTGGCGGTAAATACTCAATAACTGATGCCACATAAGCTTTCTTCTTCCTACCTTACCCTGAATGTGATAGTACGATGCCCCAGACTTTATAATTTGCTAGTGGTGATATCAGTTAGGTTAGGCTACCTTGAAATTATTTTGGTATGTTGTGTTGTGTTGTGTTTTGTTTTGTGTTGCGCTGTGTGTGTTTGTTTTATTGTATTGTATTGTGTGTGTGTGTGTGTGTATGTGTTGAGAAAGGTACAGGAAGGAAGGACGTGAGTGGGGATGGGGAAGTATTGTTGGAAAAAATCAGTGTGGTGGAAAACAAGAGGAAGCGTGAGTTGGCTACTAAAGGAAGGGATGATGGGGAGGAAAAGTGTGGAAAAAATAGAGATGAAATAATTGAGTAAACTATAATATATTTCTCTCTCCTTCTATTAGCTTCTTTTCCCTTCCCTCTGCTTCTCCTCTTCATTCCCTTTTCTCTTATTTCGTATGTTCCTCTTATTCCTAGCTCCATTTTTGTGTCCAGTCTTCCATCATTCTATACACTATAAGTCCATCTCCTTATTCTTCCTCAGTTTCCCTATATATTTTTTGCTTCTTCTTTGGGTATCATTACGAGTTTAAGATTAAATTCCTGGATAAAGTAGTAAATAAGGGTTGAGGAAAGAAGGAAGGAAGAACGAGAAGAGAATGTAGGCTTAGATTATAGACTAGCCTAGACTAGGCTCCTATAAGCTCCGGGCAGTATCGTAGCTACTTGAAAACCCATACCAACTCCGTCAAAGAATTCCTGTAGGCCTATTATGGAAGTGGGGCAGCTATAAGAGTGGATAGCCTGTAGTTGGAATGACAATATTTGGTTGAGAGAGAGAGAGAGAGAGAGAGAGAGAGAGAGAGAGAGAGAGAGAGAGAGAGAGAGAGAGTAGCGAGCCACATGGGGATGAAGCAAAGAGAATAGATGAGGATGTTGAAGGAAAGTTATGAAACAAAGGAAGGAATAATCGGGAAGAAATAATGCCTAAAGTAGCCTAACGAGAAATGGTACTGAAACAAGAAACAGAGTAAGGTAAGAAAATGATGAATTATACGACAATAAAAACGAATAATAGTGAACAAAATAAGAAAACACGAAGAAAAATAGAGAGGCGAAATGAAACAGAGAGAAACACATAAAAAACTCGTATCTAGGGTAAAACTAAATAAAGTATAAGCTACGTAAGTAAGGTACGGTTATGTAAAGAGTAACCCTGGGAGTGTATGTAATATTAAGTGGGGTGGATATAGAGAGCAGGTAGGGTGTGAGGGAATGAGGTTAGGCTATACTAGGTTATAACGTAAGGAAATGAGGTTACGCTAGGCTACACTAGGCTATAACGAGTGAGAAGTTTAGAGTAATGGGGAGCTTATGAGAGTTAATATTCAGCTAGGGTAGTACACAATGAGCGAGGGAAACAATAACGATAACTTAGTAGCGAGTAATAGCCTAACACTGTAAGGCAGGAGTGTTTATAAAAGTTTAGTACAAAAAAACAAAACAAGTAGGATTGATAAAATTAAAGTATAGGATGAGTTTAAGCAAGAAATATAGCCTAGGAACTGAGAGCCTAGTGAAAGATTTGACTGTTAGTGTGAAAACTGACTGTTTCCATGCATGGTTTGGAGGAATCAAAGTGCTCCCATAAACCAAAACTATACCATCCCCTTAAGGACTATAAAGAGGAGTGATTGAGTAGGCTAGATGGATCGAGGAGAGGAGAGCATCATTCCACCTCAGATCCCACTCAATACGTGCCACCTCAGGCCACTGAGAGGATGAGAGTGGGGGATTTACACAGAACAGAGTACTGAGAAGGCGCACATAATGAGAGAGAGAGAGAGAGAGAGAGAGAGAGAGAGAGAGAGAGAGAGAGAGAGAGAGAGAGAGAGAGAGAGAGAGAGAGAGAGAGAGAGAGAGAGAGAGAGAGAGAGAGTGTGTGTGTTCCCCTAATATGCAATACAATCCTAAACTTTATACCGGTACATCAAATATTTACCTGCACCATCTCTGCGACCCATTAACATCAACACCACTACCACCACCACCACCACCACCAACAACAACAACACCAACATCCTTGCATGACAACACACAATATCAAACCATTATATATTATACCTAGTCACACACACAACGGACAACACACACACACATGCCCCTACTGAGCTCAGGATGAAGTCAAGCCACAAAAGGATTATACAAGAGGCCATACTGACGTCAACACAGCAAACAAACAAACAAACACGCAAGCAACACAGGCATGCATGGTGTTTATATTATGGTGTTGCTGTTGTTGTTGATGTTAGTGGTGGCTGTATAGGTTATGGTATCAAGGCAACAGTGATTAATTAATTATTATTCAGGAAGGGAAGGAAGAAGCCGATGTTGTTGGTGTAGCCTAGTTCGTATATGTAGCCTAATCGTGTAGTCTAACACAAACAAGTCTATTTTCGCCTCCAAATAATTTACATCAGAGCATCCAGCCCCTTAGCAGGTATTTGAAGCCAATTACCTGAGGGATTGGGGGGTGATTGGGGTGGAATGATGGGGAAAGGGGGTGGAAAAATAGGAAGGGGAGGATGGATGGGGAGTGAACTATGGAGAGAGGGCGAAGATGGGGAGTGATGGGGAGGAATGAGAAGTTCCCCTGGCTTAAACAATGCTAATACAACACAATACATGGAAAATAATAACAACAAACCATACAAGATAATAATAATAATATTTATAGAAGAGGAAGTTAATTAATGAGTGTGTGAAAATTGCTAAAAGGAGATAAAAGAAAAGGAGAAAGAGGAAGAAGAAGAGGGAGGAAGGGAAAATAATGAGAAAACCGTGAGAAAGGCCACAAGAGAGAATAATTAAATTGCCACTAATTCTATTCACTGAGTTTACCTTGACTCTTGCATCACAATTTTCCAGTTATATTTTAAATGGTATATTATTGTTACTATCATCATTTATTATCATTATTGTTATTATCGTTATTATTATTATTGATTATTATTATTATCTATCCCTGTTTACTATCTACACTTTTATTATCATTATGCCCGTTATTATAATTCATGGAAGGGGGGAAGGAAGTGGTGGGGTGGGGAAGGGGGGGAGGAAGCCACGCAAGACAGATAGTGTGTGTAGGGTAGGAGGGAGGAAGTGGTGGGTGGCGAAGGAAGCCAGGTCCCCCCAACTCTAGACAGATGGATGTGGGTGTAGGGTGTGAGGAAGGAAGAGGTGGTGACAACAGCTGTAGTCTTTAGTTCCTGTCTTACCCTCTAACCTCCCACCTACCGATCCACCCATCTACCTACCTAACCTCCCACCCATCTGACTTCATACGTACCCACTTATCTAGCTACCTACCCACCTACCTTTAACCCTGCTACCCACCTACCTAACTACATATCTACATACCTACCAACCACCCACCTACCTAACCTCACACCTACCTACTTACCCAACTTATCCACCTACCTACCTACACAATTTATTACTCTCTTATTCTTGCTCCTCTTCTCTTCCTTCAATTCTCCTCTCCTCTCCTCTCCTCTCCTCTCCTCTTCCTCTTCCTCCTCCTCCACCAAAAGAAATAAATATCACGCCTCGAATCGTCATCTCCCACATAATAAAAAAAGAGAAAAAGAAAACTCAATCTCCTCTTCCCTCTTGATCCTTGTTTTCCTCCATCATCCCTCCGAGGAAAAACTCAAGAGGACAAACAATTTTCCCTTTTCTTTCCCTTCTATTCGTCCTCTTCTTTTTCCTCTTTTCCTTCAATTCTTCCTTTTCTTCTCCTTCTATTCCTTTCTCCTTTTTTCTTTTCCTTCCATTCTTTCTATTCTCCTCTAACTTTCTTCTTTCTTATTTCCATTACACTCGTCTTATTCTTTTCCCTCTTTTCCTTCGTATTCTTTCTTTTTTTCTCCTCTTTTACCCTCGTCCTTGTTTCCCTTCCATCCAATCCAATTTTCCTTCCTCCTCTCATTCTTCTATTTCCCTTACATGCAATTTTCCTCCCTTCTCTCATTCTTCCCTTCCTTTCCACCAATTTTCCTCCCTTCTCTCCCTTTTCTACTTCCCTCACATGCAATTTTCCACCCTCCTCTCTTTCTCCAGTTTCCCTCCCGTCTGCCCATTCCCGGAAACCTCAGAAGCCTGCAATATTAATGACACACATCCCTGGGGCCAGCGTGTTTGAAGGGGGAAGGAAGAGAGGCAGGAGATGTAGCCTACAATATAAACAATAGGCTACGGAACCCCCATAGCAAAAGTCATTTCAAACCAGAGTAGGGGGATGGGGACAACATTGTGTGTGTGTGTGTGTGTGTGTGTGTGTGTGTGTGTGTGTGTGTGTGTGAGAGAGAGAGAGAGAGAGAGAGAGAGAGAGAGAGAGAGAGAGAGAGTTGAGGGACGAATGACGAGATGAGGAGGACAGCGGGCAACACTATCCCTCATCTAACCACAGTCTAACCACGTCTTGCTTCGAGGTCATACCCGATACATACACCTCCTATCCATCCAATGCCTCTTAAGGAACTCTGTGTTGTAGTCAGAAAATTGGAGATACACGAGTCCTTCAAATATTGCCACGAAACGCCACCTATTTGGAAGGAGCTTGTTTCGTGGCATGGTTTGGAGGAATCAGAAGCCTCCATTTATCATACACGAGTACAGGATCCTTAATGTACTATACACTCGCAATCCAAAATTTGTATTCAAGTCTTGTTGAAAAAATAAAAAAAAAATAGAACAAATATAGCCTAGCCTACACTCAGCCCATCGTAGCCTAGCCTACTCCAAGATGCATTCAGCTAGACACATTATGCTCATTCACGCGAGACAGGCTGGGCCATAAACAAGATAAACATACTGTAGGTAGTTTTTCAAAATAGTGACCACCTGAATGTGTGTATTGCTCAGATTAGTGTGCTCTTTCCCTGATGTATTCCCTCGTTGATTCGCTACTGATCAATGGCCCAGATGAGACAGTAGTTTGGATTAATAAATAAATACATAAATTAATAAATAAATAAACGGTAGACAGGCAAGAAGATTATGACAAAAAAAATAATGGTGAGACGTACAAAACTATTTAAGGAAAGACAGTAAGTAAAAGAAAAATTATACAACTTTAAGAATAAGGAGAGATAAGACAAGAAACAAAGAAATAGCACAATAAAAACAGAGAAGGAAGAAGACAGACAGACAAACAGACGTGGTTTGTATAATATAAAGCGAGATGGATAAAGCAGGTGAGAACAAGGAGCCAAGGAATGAAAGAGGGGAGGAGGGCTAATGACAAAAGTGGCATTGTCTCGAGGTTGGGGAGACTGAAGACGAGGTAGGTAGGTGTGTGGGGCTGGGGGGAATGGGACGAGTGTGGTTGTGGTGGTGGAGAAGGGACTGAGGAAGGGGTATGTGTGTGGGGCTGGGAGGATAGGGACGAGAGGGTGGTGGTGGTGGTGGTGATGGATGAGTGAGGTCATTATGAAGAGACAAGAGGACAGAGGTAGCCTAACGTGAGAATGAAAGGAAAAGCACTCGAGACGAAACAAAACGGAGGTCTGACCTAAATAACAGATATGAATGCAAAACGGTAATGAAAAGAGGGTGAAAAAACTATAGCTTTAATGAGGGAACGCGAAGGAGGTGAGGTGTGAATATGAAAAAACCTACAGTATACGTCATTAGCTTTTGTGGTGAAAAGATTAAGGGAAAATTATTTTGTTAATGAATTGGAAAGACTGTGATTCCTCCAAAAATATGTAAGAAAGCAGATGCCCTCAATGGTATTATATTAGAGGATCTGTTTCGTGGCATAGTTTGGAGGAATCAGAGACCTTCCAATTCTCCAACAATAGAAACGTCCCTTAAGGCTATTTAGGCTAAATGAAAGGACAATAGCCTACTTGAAAGGAAGTTGGAACAAGAGGTTGATAAAAAAATAACCCCAAGATGAGAAAGCCTGAGGACTGAGGAAGTGTATTGTCCTATGCGATATACAGTAAAACCTAATCTTCACTAAAGACACACAGCGCTGAATCTAGAATGTGTGTGTGTTGCAACCTAGGCTACACTGCAAATGGAAGTGAATCAAAATCTCCTTAACCTTGAGGGACCTGATTTGTCTTATTGAAGCGGTTCCTACTGATGATGTAGAGGAGATTTTTCTCTTTCAATTTTGAGGAAGGTGAGGACTAAATGAAAGATGTCCACTTATGTCCTCACCTGTGAAATTAGAGAGGTTCAAAACCATATACAATTTAGTACAGTAGACATATATGTAAGCCATTGTATTGTACAACAAATGCACAATATAGCCAGTGTGTAGTTAGTCAATTAACCAACATGAAGTATACTAGTTTTTTTAGCCTTTGTTTTAGCAACAATGAAAAATAATCAGTCTGTCCACACACAAAATCCTGATAACAGTATACAAAATATCCTACCAGTGGTGTTATAAATAGAGTCCACGACAGGAAATAACTAACCAAGCACAAAGACTGTTTATCGTAATTATATTCCTACTTTGATATCATGACATGTGCGTCATACAATTAAAAACAGTGAAGAAATGTAAGAAAGTCCAAGTGAAGTATGTTTCAACACTATACTAGAGTCAATGCATTTTTCTGTACTATCCTAATTACAGATGTGACTGGGTAATCTGTTGTCAAGCATAAACTAATAAAAAAGGCACCGTATGGTGAGTATTTTACCATAGCCTACTGACTTGAGACAATCTCGGCTCAACCTAATTCCCACTCACACTCTAAAAGCACGTTTGTATCCGCTCGTTAAATGCCACCTCCACCCGTCTACCAGCGATAATCATATCCTTCTTCGAACCCTCACTTGCCATATGACACATATAGTTTGACCTTTGCTACAACAGTTCAACTTACAATATAAAGTTATCACAAAACACTTCTTGCCATATGAAATACCAGAACTGGTTATCAACCAACCTATTATTTGAAGCAATCGTCTTGCCATATGACACACATTGCTTGTCTGAGCTTTAATTAACACTAACCTCCATATTAGGTTCAAAGCCTAAGGTATCACAGTTTGGAAGTCAATGAAGCACCTTCAACTTGCCACACGTTTACGACACAAGTGATAGTGCATACCACGTCGACCGTGGTGCATACAATATACCTACAGTACACACGTTCACTGCATCATCAATACACACACCATATTTATCAAGACAATCAGAGATTGCAGACACTCTTATTTGTTTTCACTCCATTATCCTCCTTCCCTTCTCCCAGTCGTCTTCTTTCTTGGCACCTAGGCCTAGCCCTCAATGGCTGGATCCTCCCTATTGTCTCCCAAAGCACATCCGTTCATCCTATCTTCAAGTCTCATATTCTCCCTTTTTTTTTATTCGTTACCTCTCCGTTTTTCCCTGTCTCTGTCAGTTCCTCTTTTCATCTAATCCCTTTCGTCCATCCGCTTCCTTCATTCACCTTTTCAACATCAATTTTCTTCCCTCTATCCACTTCAGCTAAAAAAAAAAAAAAAGTATACCTGTAAGTACCCAGTCACCAACCAGCGGGCACTGCAACCGCTACGATACATAGATTAAATGTCTGTACCCAGTCACCAGAGGGGGAGAGAGACCTTGAGGTAGGCTATATCACATTGCCTTCACATTATAATTTTACACTAGGCTACTCGGTCAGTGTGTCGTCAAACATTAATGACAGCACACATTTTCTCCATATCATTCATCCACGCCTCCACCACACACAACACACTTAGATATGAAGCAGGAAGGGTGTAGGCTAAATGCAAACACCACCACCACCACCACCAAGCAACACCACTAGCCTACCCAACCAACCAACCTACCTGACCACATTCCTATTCCTAATCATCAGCACACTTTTATGGGTCATCTGCCGGCTCCCCAAGTCTTCCTCCATCTATCCTACTCATCTTCTCTTCACAACCACTCACTCAAATCTTCAATTTAAGCATGGTAAACTTAACTAATGTACAAACAGTAATACCATATCCATTGCCAATAAGTACTATAAGCATTTCTCCTCATTTCTAACCACTCAACCACACAGCCATTATTTATTCAGCTTGGTTCATTTACTCTGCTAGCTTAATTACCGTGTCAACAACTCTACATAATCACTGAGCCATTCATTCGATAAACTTTAGACTCTACAATTGTTAATAGATACTTTCCCGTTAGAGTAACTGTTGCGGCACCAATTATTTAGCTTGCACAAGTTTCTCCGCCAGAAGACATCATTATTGGCAACACAAAAATATCAATGCACAAAAACTTGCACAAGATCACTAGCTTACAAAATGACACGCCATAAATACCGAGGATAATCAAAATATACCTGTCTATAAATGTGATATAAAATCTGTGTCATGAGTTTAGGAATACAGTACGTAGATAATAAATAAAATAGTTTTTGCTTAAAATTATGCTTCCAAGTCAGAAATATTTTTTTAATTGGGCCCAATTTAGCCTTAATTTATTATAACTCAGTCAACAAATTTTCCACGGATTCTGTCATTCATCACTTATCCTTAATACTTTCCTACCAGTTATTTCAGCCTTCATTCCACATTGCCCCTCCTTTTCCTGTCTTTCCCTTCCTCTCTACCATTAACTGCATTCTACACATGCCTTTCTTTTATCATTTCTCCCTAGGTTACACATACTTGTTCTCCGTCCCCTCTACCCATTCATCCTTCCCCACCTACCCCCATTCCCTCCTCCCACTACATTTATTTACCCCTCTGCCCCATCAGGTGTTGAGAGTACAATACAATGTAGGCAAGTAGGCTAAGACCATTATCCACCCACCTGTCTCGCCTTCCATCGCTGCCTCTCGTTGACATAACCTCACTGCAGTCGCATCAAATTCCCGGCCAATACCCATTTAGATTTCTTTTCTATTCTTTTTTTCTCTTTCTCTTTAGGTTTTCAATGCATCTTATAACAGAAGAGTAACTGATCTAGGCCGTTTTACATATTAGTGTACAGTGACGGACACAACAAGTTTCCCTTTGGTGTTATATTCCTCCTTCAAGCGCCGTGCTTTCATTGGCATTCTTTTCACAGGCTGATAAGCGATTAATTACCTCGGCCTGTCTTCTTGTCACACTGTTAACATACATTCCAGGCACTTTATACAGCTTAAATTATTCAACTTTAATGTAGTTCCACATGGCTGCCTTGGAAAGTTTT
Source organism: Petrolisthes manimaculis (assembly GCA_034508575.1). Taxonomy (NCBI): domain Eukaryota; kingdom Metazoa; phylum Arthropoda; class Malacostraca; order Decapoda; family Porcellanidae; genus Petrolisthes; species Petrolisthes manimaculis. The sequence goes on along the minus strand of JAWZYT010001035.1, from coordinate 12,456 downwards.
GGATTAACAAGCAAACTTAGTAGGCTACAACTTATAAAACTGTGACGCTTTTCTCATGAGATTATTAAAGCTGCTTGTTCCATTATTACACAGTACGTATACATACTACCTGACATGTAGCCTTATGCCAAATTGCAACTATTCATGCAAGTAAAATTCACTGCACTACCGTGGATCATTACCGTCAGTTCATTACCACAAACCATTAAACCTTTTCATAATGGTAGTACTTTAGATAGGTAAGGGAGTGTAAATATTAAAGTTCACCCATGGTAAGCCGGTCACAGGTCACTGCTCCTCGGCGTAGTGTCTACCACAAACTGAGAAGTCTGAGAGATATTTTTCTACAGTACTTGTTACAACGATCATGGGTGATGAAGGGAGGCTGGCCAGTGAACACTTTCTTGCCATTACTTGCAAGACAACATGATTTCGTTTGTAACTTATCATAATGTATATAAAAAACACACACGCATTTCAACTGGGAATGATGCTCAAACCACTAACTACCCTGGAAACTTTAACACATCTAGCACGTTGTTTGTTGTAAGGCCACGCCGCTCAATACACTGAGTATTAAGTAATCACCAAAACACTAACTTGCAACCTGTACTCAGCTGTTGGTAACGATGCCGGGTGTGGACTATTTTGAAGAATAACCATTACATACTTTTACTTTTGGTTTGCATATCAGTACGCACTAAACTATAAGATCAAGTATAACATAATAACTTGCTTCCACACGCAAAATATATATTATACTCTATAAAAATGGTATAAAAAAGCAAAAAGAAACGCATTAACCCGAGATGTATAACGGTTCGTTCACAGGTGTTGTGGCGAGGGGTAAAAGTAGTAAAATTTCATAATAAGAGGTTTTACACATTGTTCCTTTATAACACTGAGCTGTAAACTGACATGTTGAAGAATTAACTACGCTGGTGGAACTATTGAACGGAAATAAGAGAGAAAAAGAGTGAAGAGAAACACGGGAAAAGGTTAAGAGAACGATAGAGCATAGAATCATTATGGAGTAATTCTCACACATCAGCCACCCTATCCCTGACACCGCAGCTGCAGAGAGAGAGAGAGAGAGAGAGAGGAGTGGGAGGAGTCGGAGGGAAGTAGAGGAGAGCAAAATAAATGAGAACAGAGGTAAAGGAGGGAACCGAACAATCAAATAACACTATACATCTATAAAACTCAATCAATTTCTCCCATCCACCACACAATTAGGCTACTCCCCCCCAACTAACCTTTTTCCTCCCACATATACTACTACCCTTAATAAGAAAAAAAAAATATATATATATATAGAATGAGATGCAGGAGAAAAAAAAAAATAGATAAAAACTAATGTGATGGGAGGAATTTTTTTTTTTTTTTGTATTTTAAAAGGACATCAATCATACCATAGAAAAACAGATGTAGCCTACTTATATAATATTTCCTAACAAAATTATACAGTACTCAGATACACACACATACAGTAGCCTATATATACATCCTTGACCTCACAATACTCTCACAATACACTCATACATACGACCTAGTGCACATCTGTATAATATGTATCTAGTATATACGTATTATTCCCAGGAGTAAAATACACACACACAAAAAAATAAACACGCACACACACATTTCTTTTAATCCCGGAGTAAAAAAAAATAAAAAATAAAAAAATAAACACACACATTTCTTTTAACCCCGGAGTAAAAAAACACACACACACACACATCTTTTAATCCCTAAGTAAAACACACACACACACTATCTTCATTACCAGTGGCTATTTGCTGAACTCGAAAATGAGGGAGATGGTTCATTCCTTTTTTTCAATCAAGTTTTTCCAGTTCTGAAGATTTCCAAAAACAACCAACCAACCAACCAACCAGTCAGCCGGGAGGGGATCACTGGTCTCGTCTCGTCTCGTCTCCTCTCTCTCTCTCTCTCTCTCTCTCCATTAGCAGATGACTCCTAGCTGATATTTTTTAGGGATATAATTTTTTGTCTTTTCCTGCGTGTGATTGATGGATGGGGTCTTCTAGTTAGTAGGAAAGTTTTTACATTTTATCCAAACACTCTTTCTTATTGGTTCTCTTTTCTTAGGGTAAATAAATACTCTTTCTTATTAATTTATTTATACGTTTTTGTTGTGGGTTTAATATTGAATTGTTTTTATTCTCTCTCTCTCTCTCTCTCTCTCTCTCTCTCTCTCTCTTGGCGTGTGGTTAAGGAGTTCAGTTACTACGATACTGAGGGTACAAGAAGTGGAAAAAGTTGCGTGCACCTTGACAGTCCAGTTACTTCCAATACAGAGAGAGAGAGAGAGAGAGAGAGAGAGAGAGAGAGAGAGAGAGAGAGAGAGAGAGAGAGAGAGAGAGAGAGAGAGAGAGAGAGAAATACAAAGGAATACAATGGACCTTCAAACAGCAGCATCAATATTTTTGGGAAGAAAAGAATGAGAAGACAAGCAAGATGTGAAAAGTTGAGATGGTATGTGAGAACGAAAGGAAAGATCATATATAAGAAAATACGATGATGATGGAAAGGAACAGAGGATGAAAAGGAAGGAGGAAGGAGGAAGGAGGAAGGAAAAGGAAGGAAGGAGGAAGGAAAAGGAAGGGGAAGGAGGGAGGAAAAGGAAGGAAGGAGGAAGGAGGGAGGAAAAGGAAGGAGGAAGGAGGGAGGAAAAGGAAGGAGAAGGAGGGAGGAAAAGGAAGGAGAAGGAGGGAGGAAAAGGAAGGAAGGAGGGAGGAAAAGGAAGGAGAAGGAGGGAGGAAAAGGAAGGAAGGAAGGTGGAGGAGGAGGAGGAGGAAGGATGACAGGATGGTGAAAAGGTGAAAAGGTGTGAGAACGGAAGAAAAGATCAAATATATTAAAAAGAGGAGGATGAAAAGAGTGGTATGTACATTGGGGAGGGAAGGGGAGGAATAAATAAAGAGTAAAGAGTTGAAAGAGGGGCCAAAAAGGAAGGAAAGCTGATGAAAAGGTGAAATGGTGTGTGAGAATTGAAGAAAAGATCAAATATATTAAAAAGAGAAGGATGAAAAGAGTGATATGTACATTGGGGAGGGAAGGGGAGGAATAAATAAAGAGTAAAGAGTTGAAAAGGATCTGGGAGGGAGGCTGAGAAGAAAACAGATCACTAGGTGGGGAGAAGGGTTGAAAAATGGAGTGAAAGAGTGAGATACAATAATAAGAAACGAGGGATAGAGGGGCATGAAAGGAGGTCATGATAAAGTAGATGGAGGAATAGGGATTGTGGACAGGGAGAATACTAATTAAAGGATCTGATTGATGAGAGAGAGGAATGAAAATTATAAAGGATATAATTTATGGGATGATGTATAAAAGAAAAAAAACGAAACGATGATATAAAAAAACAATGTAAAGACACATAGGAAGAGTTAAGAAAGTAAAAATATAAAGAATAAACGTATGAAAATGACAAACAAGTACAATACAAATAAAAATAATAGTAATAATGTATCACGTTGCTATTTTTTTCCCCGTGTTTTTGTTTGTTCAATGAATTTATGAGTATGCGGGTAAGAATGATAAAAAAAAAAAAAATGTTGTCTCTCTCCCAACTCACTTCGTTCTCATTCATCTTTTTCCATAAACTTTACATTGCTCAGAGTCGAGGGTTTAGTCGGTATGTTTACTAAAAGGTCACCTCTGTCTGTATTCATTCCACGTGTTGTAATAAAAATAAAAATGAATAAAAGACATGAAGGGGGAATCTGCATAGTGTGTGATGTTCAGTTTTGAGGCAATATTACTTACACATGTTGCAACCTTCATGTTTATTAATCGATTTTTGTACTTCCAGCCTACACCCACCAACACAATTTCAGTCCAAACCAACCCATTTCCAGTCCACTTCCATGCAGCCCCACACTTCCAGCCCACTTTTTCATGCAGCCCTCACTTCCAGCTCACTTATATGCAGCCCCCTACTTTCAGCCCACTTATATACAGTCCCCCACTTACATGCAGCTCCCCACTTCTAACCCACTTACATGCAGCCCACCTTAAGCCCAGTTCAATGTCCTGACAAACCTCAACCTCAACTCACCCAAGAAAGGTGGGTGAAATATCCTTCCACCACCTACTTCATTTGGGACACAGCCAAGATTCCTCCTTCTTCTCCTTCATTCCTTATACCTTTTCCTCTCTTTCCTTTTCCTCCTACTTCATTTCTACTCTTAGCAAAGGTTCTCCTCCACCTCTTCTTCGTACCCCACTTTACTTTCTCTTCTTCCTCCTCATACTCTCAGACAATTTCCTCTTTCTCCTCCTCCACCCCTTCTCGTTCCTCATTTCCTCCTCCTCCTACTCCTTTTCCTTGACCCAATCTCTCCTCCTCATCCCCCTTACGCAATCTCCTCTTTCTTCTCCTTCTTCTACTCGTCCCACACTTACTACTCTTTCTTTTCTTCCTCCTACTCCTCCTACTCTTTCTCCTCCTCCTCATTCTTCACCTCATTGTACTCCCATATCTTCACATAAATGTTCTAACACTATAATGACAACAACAACGAACTCATTTTAAAAGTAGCAAGTAGTATGTACCCACCCACACTTCTTGTACAGGGGAATTCTAGATCTACAGTACTTTACGAATGAGCCCAGAACACACTACTACGAATTACACTATACAACAAACTGTACTGTAGAGGTCCCATGTATGTATGTACAGCCACGATCGAAAGTCCTGCATATATATATATAGGTGAATGAAAGTGAGTTGTCTGCATTGAATATTATGAAACAGTTTTACAGAGATCAGTAGCTATAGATAAACATTTTTATTATTATTATTATTATTATTATTATTATATTTATTGTTGTTATTATTATTATTATTATATTTATTGTTGTTATTATTTTTATTATTATTATTATTATTATTATTATTATTATTATTATTATTATTGTTGTTATTATTATTATTATTTTTACTATTATTATTATTTTTATTATTATTATTATTATTGTTGTTGTTGATGTTGTTGTTGTTGTTGTTTATTTAGGTAGGGTAGTTGCATTGGTAGGTGTTGTAGGGACTGGAGTGAGTTGGTGTCTGTTGGTTGATACAATAAAACTTCCCTACTTCTAATAAATTACGTCCACTTAGTCAACACATGCCAAGTCTCTCTCTCTCTCTCTCTCTCTCTCTCTCTCTCTCTCTCTCTCTCTCTCTCTCTCTGTGGCATAACACGCTATCCAATTTAAAGTTCTTCTCTTACTAGCTTCTCTTCCCATTTCCTTCATTCTCTCCATCTCTTTTCCTTTCTTTTACTTTCTCTTTTTCTCGCTTCCTTCCCTCCACTTTTCCTCGCTTTTCCTCCATCTCTTATTATCTTCCTTTATCTATTTCCTCTATCTCCATCTTTTAAGGGGGTGTGGGAATAGGGGGACAGGCTTTCTACCCACCCCAAACCTGTCCCCCTATTTCCGCACCCTCTCAGTCCCCCCCAAGCCTGTCCCCTACTCCCACACCCCCTTTAAGCTCCTCTCTCCATACTTTAAATCCATCCCTCCACCTCCACCTCCACCTCCACCTTCACCTACTTTTTTCCTTCCTCTCTCCTCCTTCTTCCATTTTTTTCTTGTTTTTCTCCTTCTCTCTAGTTTTCCCTCCTTCCTCCACAATTTATCCCTTCCCTCTCTCTCTCCCTTTATTTTTCACCTCATTCTTCTACCATTTTTATTTTTCCTCCATCTCTCCTTCTTCTTCTCTCTCCCCCTCCTACCTCTTTCTCCTCCTCTTTTCTCTCCTCTCTCCTTCTTCTCTCTCCCCCTTCCTCTTTCTCCTCCTTCTCTCCTTCTTCTCTCCCCCTCCTTCTACTTCTACCTCTTTCTCCCCCTTCTTCCTCCTACCTCTTTCTCCTCCTCTCCTCTCTCCTCCTCCTTCCTTCTACTTTTCCTTCACTTTACCTTCACCTCCTTCCTCCTTCCCTCATCTCCTTCCTTCGTCCTCAAGTTGGCCTTACCTGTGGAAAAAAGAAGAAAAAAAAAACCAGAGTTAGGAAAATGTGCAGAGTTTTTATCCTGTCCCCTAACCCCCCCCCCCCTCTTCCCCCCTACCCCCTCTTCCCCCCACCCCCCTAACCCATATGGACAGATAGATAGATAGATAAAGAGGAAGATAGATAGATAGATAGAGAGGAAGGTAGATAGATGGATAGATAAAGAGGAAGGTAGATAGATGGATAGATAAATAGACAGATAGATAAATAGAAAGATATATATATATATATATATATATATATATATATATATATACAGATTATTCAATGAAAAGAAAATTATAAATATCCAAATTATCACAAAAAATGCATATATAATTATACAAAATACCTTTGACGAAAAATAAATGGGATGGAAAAAGGAGAGAAAGAAAAGGAGAGAAGGAAAAGGAGAGAAGGAAAAGGAGAGGAGGAAAAAGTGAGAGTGAAGTGAAAAATGATGTGAGAGTGGAGCAAAGGGAGAGTAAAAAGAGAAAGAGAGAGAGAGAGAGATGGAAGAGAAGAGGGGGGGGGGAGGGAGAGAGAGTGAGAGAGAGAGGGAGGGACACATTTATTGCAATCGGAGGAAATTGCTTGAAGTCCTCCTCTTCTCTCTCTCTCTCTCTCTCTGTATGTGTGTGTGTGTGTGTGTGTGTGTGTGTGTGTGTGTGTGTGTATGTGTTCGTCTCTCTCTCTCTCTCTCTATCTATCTATCTATCTATGAGTGCGTATCTCTGTCTCTCTCTCTCTCTCTCTCTCTCTCTCTCTCCACAGTGAATCACATGGTAACTGGAATCCAAACTCCCTCTTTCCTCCCCTCATTGCTCAGTCGTGCGAGGCCTCTCTCTCTCTCTCTCTCTCTCTCTCAGTTTCCCTTTATCCCTCCCTCCCTCTCTCTCTCTCTCCTTCCGGCTCTCATACTCCCTCCTTCCCTACCCTCTCTCTCTCTCTCTCACGACTCTCCCCTTTCCTCTCCCAGCTTCCTTCCTTCCTTCCCCTCAATTTCGATTTTATTTATTATTATTTTACAAGCCTCTCTTTCTTCCTCTCTCTATCTCTCTCTCTCTCTCTCTCTCTCTCACACACACAATCTCTCTATCTTCACCTTTCTCTCTTTTACACACACACACACACACAATCTCTCTATTTTCCTCTCTCTCTCTCTCTCTCTCTCTCTCACTAACTTGACATCTATCCTTGCCTTCCCCTGACTTACCGACTGCCCTCTATCTTTTTTCTCTCTCTCTCTCTTTCTCTCTCTCTCTCTCTCTCTCTCTCTCTCTCTGTCTCGTGACCTTTCTCTTTTATTTTGGGACCTCTTATTCTTTCAATAGTATTTCCTTTCTATGTTTCATTTTTATTTCATTTAACCTCCATTATTTCCTTTATTTATTACGTTTATATTTATTTCTTGCTTTTTTCCTCTTTTATTTCATTCTCTCCTTCCTCCTTCCTTTCTCTTTCTGTCTCTTTATTTTCTCTCTATCTCTCTTTATCACTCTTTATTTTTCTGCTTGTTTTAATTATCCTTTTCCTCTTTCCTCTCTCCCTCCCTCATTCCTTCTCTTGTCCTCCTTCCCTCCTTTCCCTTTTTCCTTACGACTCAACCTCTCCTTTCTGTCATTTCCTCACTCCACCTCCTCTTTTCCTCTTCCTCATTTTCCACCTCCTCCTTCCTTCCACATCTCCCTCCCTCGTCCCTCCTCGTCTCTCTTTCTCTCTCTTTCATTTCCCTCCCCCCTCCACCTCCCCTCATTTTTTCCACTCCCTCCTTGCCACGCCTCTCAACTCTTTGCATATTTAATCTCTCTCTCTCTCTTTCTCTTTCTCTCTCTCTCTCTTAAATTACCCAATCTTTCGTCTGTCTTTCCTCAACCAACATTCTTACTCTTTTTCCTCTTTCTCAATCTCCTTTTCTTTAGTCTTTCAAAAATTAAACCCCTTCTCATCTCCCCATCCTTTCCCAATTCTCCCCTTTCCTTTATTTTCCCTCCCCCATCCCCAATCTCATCTCCCCTCCCCATCTCCCCATCCTTTCCCAATTCTCCCCCTTTCCTATATTTACCCTCCCCATCCCCAATATCAACTCCCCTTCCCCACCACCACGTTTCCCCCTCCCCATCTCTGTGTTTTCCCCTTCCCACACTCTCAAAACACCACGACCTTTCCCCCCTTTCCCCCCTCCCCCATTCTCACCCCACCCCAACCCCCCAGGCCCACCCATCCTCAGCCTTTTTGCAATTCACACAACCCCATCACCCATGTCATTCCCCTCCCTTTCCCCTTCCTTCCTTCCCCTCACTCTCGTTGTTCTCTTCCTCCATCTTCCTTCCCTCTTTCTCCCCTCTACATAAAATATAAACAATAAATAAACACCGTACGCTAACGATGACCAAATTATTTCTTTTCTTCAGTGATTCAAATAGAAGAATTCAAAATATTTTCTCTATTACCAAATTATTATTCTTATCGGAGTTTGTGGTAAATATAAGTACTTGAAAAAATAACTCAACACAATTATCTTATTATTAAAATGTCACAGGAAACTCAACTCTCAGTCGTCGAAGGTTGAAGTTACAAATCCTCATGTATATATAGGCTATGGTATCTAGAGTATATGTTACTTGCTCACTTTATTTTATTCTCTGACGACTCACCTTCCTCCTGTTCCTGAGAATGTACAGACGACGCACTGAGTTCTCCATCTTCTCCCCCACCTCCGTCAGTATCCCCGAGCACTACTAGCAGCTGTTGTTGTTGTTGTTGTTGTGGTTGTTGTTGCTGTAGTTGCTGTTGTTGTTGTTGCTCACTACTGCTGCTGCTACTGTTGTTGTTTTCGGCGTCGGTGTCTGTTTGGTTCATCTCGACGACCCCCTGGTGTGGTTGGGTGACGAGAGATGAGGGAGACGGTGCCACGAGAAACAACCCGTTGCTACCTGGGTTCCATCTTGGGTCACCAGGCACCCCCGTACCACCCCACACCACGTCTTGAAGGCAGGAGGGGGAACAGCCGACGAGAAAGAGGGGGTGTGGAAAGAGGGAACGGGAGTGGTCTGGCAGGGGGGACAGCCGCGGAGAAAGAGGGGGTGTGGAAAGAAGGAACGGGAGTGGTCTGGCAGGGGGGACAGCCGCCGAGAAAGAGAGGGTGTGGAAAGAGAGGTAGGAAAGAACGAGAAAGATTTGGAATGAAAGAGGTAAAAACTGGGAAGTCGATTGGGGTGTCAAGGGAAGGAAGAGAAATTACTCAACTTATAATAGGTCTGAAAAGAGTGGAGAGAGGTCTGTGATAATGTGAAAGATTTGCCCAAGACACACTCGAATTATTAGCGAAAGGAAAATTGAAAAGGGTTAGGTAGAAAAAAAACACAGGAGAGTCAAGAGAAATTATGAAAGAAAAAGAATGTAAACAGACCCAAGGCGAGAGAATAATGTCTGGAGAATAAAACTGAAGGACAAATAGACCAAGAAGGTGTGTGTGTGAGAGAGAGAGAGTGTGTGTGTGTGTATGTGTGTGTGTGTACGGGGTTACGTCAGCTCAGGAGAGAAGTGTGTTGAAAGATCGGGGTCAGAACAGGAGAGGAATTCGAACGCCAGAAACAATAATATAGACAACGTGTAGAACTGGTTACATCATGGGTTGTTTACATCAGTCAGTCACTCAGTTAGTAGATGGTTGAGATGAAGAGGAAGCCAGGGCATCTCAAGTCCATACAGCCAGATAGTTACTGTATATACGAGAACACTCAAACTTTTACTCTTAATTAATACACAAACGTTTCGACAGTTCCGTTATGTATATATATATGGAACTTGGAACACACAAACGTTTAGACTGTTAATACACAAACGTTTTAAAGTTCCGTTATGTATATATATGGAACTTGGAACTCACAAACGTTTAGACTGTTAATACACAAACGTTTCCCCACAATTCCACTGGGTATATATATGCAACTTGGAACACACACACACAAGACGCAATCTGAAATGCCGAAAAAATAGCTTAGGTTCAGAACGCTTATATGATTAAATTATCTATGACGAACACTTGGTATGTAGGTAACTCCGGGGGGGGCGGGGGAAGGAGGGGTGGGGAGGGGGGGAATGAGGGGGTCGAAATCCAAGTCCCTGACGTGTGATGGGATTCGAACCTTGTATAATATATTTAATTGACTACAAGAACACTTGATACCAATTTATCACACATTCCTCTTCCATATTTTTTGTGGTTTTTTATAATTTGTTAAAAAATGTATAATTGTTATTTTCATTTTTTTTTTTTTTTTTATAATTTGTTCAAAAATGTGAAATTGTTATTCTCCAAAATTGTCTTATTGTAAGTTTCAATAAATTATCTTTGGTTGTTATTTTTTTTCCTTTTCGTGTTTTTTTTTTTTTTTCTTTTTGTCTATCGGTTTCTTATCATTGCGGTCACGTGTCTTACTTCTGTTTTCTTTTCAACTACTCAGAATTCTGCCTCCCAATTCACAGAGTTTGGGCTAAGTGAGTTCTTTTGGTAACTAACACTATCCTACTCATTGTATGCCGAGTGGGAATGGTGGTGGAGAGAGAGAGAGAGAGAGAGAGAGAGAGAGAGAGAGAGAGAGAGAGAGAGAGAGAGAGAGAGAGAGAGAGAGAGAGAAATAGGAAGAGAAGGGTAGTGGAGAGGTGGTAAAATGGAGCACAAAAAAAAAAGCAAAAACAGACACAAAAAAAGTAAAAGAAAAAATAGATGGAATAAAGAGATAAAGGAACGAATGGAGCATCCAAATGAGGAGGAAAAATAATAAATTGAAATGAAAACACAGACAAGAAAATGAATGATGGAAAATATAGAGTTACAAGGTAGTCTATAGAGTGAAGTGGAGGTGTGTGTGTGTGTGTGTGTGTGTGTGTGTGTGTGTGTGTGTGTGTGTGTGTGTGTGTGTGTGTGTGTGTGTGTGTGGGTGTGTGTGTGTGAGTGTGTGTGTGTGTGTGTGTGTGTGTGTGTGTGTGTGTGTGTGTGTACCTTTCATTAATAACACCATCTCATTAGGTAAAGTGGAAGAGACAGACCAGACCCCCATCCCTTCCTCCTCCTCTAAGTATAGGAACAAGATCCTTTTATTCTCCTGTTCCAAACTAGTCTTTATCCTTTGTCACTCCTACAGCCATTCTCAACTCAACATTGTATAATTACATATAAGTCTATAGGCCTAAGTCTTTTTCTTCCCATGACATCCAAAACAAGGTCATTCATTCATTCATTCCCTCACCCATTCCAGTATTCCAGTATTTCACTTTTTCATTCCAGTATTTTTCTGTCCATTCGAGTATTTCAGTATTTCACTTTTTCATTCCAGCATTCCATTATTTTTGTCCATTCCAGTATTTAATTATTCCCTTTTCTTTCCAGTATTCCCAGTATTTTCTGTTCATTCCAGTATTTCATTATTTCCCTTTTCTTTTCCAGTATTCCAGTATTTTTCTGTCCATTCCAGTATTTAATTATTTCCTTTTCTTTTCCGTATTCCAGTATTTTTCTGTCATTCCAGTATTTCATTATTTCACTTTTTCATTCCAAACATTCCATTACTTTCCTTTCCTTTCCAGCATCTCGTTCCATCATTCCAGAATTTAAAATTAACCTTTCCCCTACTCGTTTCACCATTCCAGCATTCCTTTATTTCCATTCCAGCATATCCCAAAACATGATTCCAGAATATCATAATTAATCTCTTCACTTTCTTTACTCCTTTCTCTCCTTTTATTTACTCCACTTAACAGCAATCTCCCCCACTCCTCCATCTTCCCACTCCCCACTCCCACCACTCCCTCTCCCTCGCCACTAATTACTCTCTCTTTACCATCTAATTCCCTCTCTTTCAAACTACTCTCTCTCTCTCTCTCTCTCTCTCTCTCTCTCCTACTCTCTCTCTCTCTCTCATCTTTTTTTTATTGACCCATTTATTTTACTCTCCCTTACATCTCTCTCTCTCTCTCCTCTCTCTCTCTCTCTCTCTCTCTCTCTCTTTTCTTATACTCCTCCTCTTCTCTTCCCTCCCTTACACCATTTATCTTCCTCCTTCCTTTTCCATTAATCTCATCTATCATTATACAGACGCCTTACCTTCCTTCCTCTCTCTTCCTTCCTTCCTTAATCCTTCCTTCCTTCCTTCCTTCCTATTCCCTCGTCCTTCCTCCTTTGTCATCTCCCTTTCTTTATTGTCCAGTGTTCTCTTTAAATTCCTTTTCACACACACACACACACACACCACACACACACACACACACACACACACACACACACACACACACACACACAGTACAACTTTAAGGATTATTTTATGAAGTATATCGCGTGTTTTACGACCCTAGTGGAACAAGGTAAAGTGTAAAGTAAAATACAATATGCAATAAAGTAACATTATAAAAAAAAAATCAGTAGCAAAACAAA
>JAWZYT010001034.1:67500-112760 GCA_034508575.1 Petrolisthes manimaculis | reverse complement strand
CATTATGACTATCATTTTTATTATAATAATAATTATTATTATGACTATCATTTTTTTTATCATTATTATTATTATTATCATTATTACTATTATCATAATCATTATTATTAATATTATTACTATTTTTATTTTTATTATTATTATTGGCATTGGTGTGGGTAATAGCCTACCTGGTCCTTCTGGCCTACGGTAAGTCATTCAGTTCTAATTCATTTCTATCTAATCTATTTTTAGTAACTAATATCTTGCATGAAGGTAAATAATTCACTTAGAGGTAAATTAGTATCACATCAAAATAAATCAATATCATATCAAAATAAATTAGTATCACATCAAAATAAATCAGTATCATATCAAAATATAAAAAAAACGAAGAAAAAGTGAGATAAAATGGATGACGGAAGGAGGGGAGAACAGAAGAAAAATATTGAGAAAGGGCGATGTAAGAGAGAAAGAAAAAGTGAGAAATTGAACAAGAGGAGGAGGGAAAAATATGTATGTATGTACAGTCGCGATCATATATAATCATCCATCCATATAGGGGTAACTCACGTATAAGAGTTTGACAGCTTCCCTCTGTTCCTTAGATGATAAACTTTCCAATAAATAGGTTAACTACCATCTTTTAATTTAATACAAGCAGCTACACACTACTTAAAACAATAACACACACACACACACACACACACACACACACACACATGTCAACTACCATCTTTTAATTTACTACAAACAGCTACACACTACTTAAAACAATAATACACACACACACACACACACACACGTTAACTACCATCTTTTAATTTACTACAAGCAGCTACACACTACTTAAAACAATAATACACACACACACACACACACACATGCACAGGTTAACTATCATCTTTTAATTTACTACAAGCAGCTACACACTACTTAAAACAATAACACACACACACACACACACACACACATAGATTAACTAACTCTTTTAATTTACTACAAGCAACTACACACTACTTAAAACAATACCATCATATGTATGTGAACGTGAAAACATTAGACAGTAAATTAATTGTTTGAGATACCCATATGTGGATGATTATTATTGACCACAACTGTACTGATTGTGAGGATGAAGAAAAGATAAATAAAATGTACATAGTAATAGATAGATGAAATGAGAAGTATAAGGGAAAGAAGTATAGATGAAGAGAGAAGTATACGGGAAAGAACTATAGATGAAAAGAAAAGTATAAGGGAAAGAACTATAGATGAAAAAAGAAGTATAGATGAAGAGAGAAGTATAAGGGAAAGAAGTATACATAGAGGAAGCGGTAGAGTGGAGGAAGGGGAGAGAGAGAGAAGTATAAGGGAAAGAAGAATAGATGAAGAGAGAAGTATAAGGGAAAGAACTAGAGAGAGAGAGAGAGAGAGAGAGAGAGAGAGAGAGAGAGAAGTGTACGTGAGCAAGACGGAAGAGTAAAACAAGAGAAACTAAAATAGAACCTGGTTTGTTTACCGGGAAACAGACGAGACAAAGATCAAGGACAAACCCAGACAATAGTGGAACCCTACACACACACACACACAGAGAGAGAGAAAGAGAGAGAGAGAGAGCACACACACACACATAGTGAGACAGCAAACACACACACGCACAGAGAGAGAGAGAGAGAGCACACACACACACACACACACAGAGAGAGAGAGAGAGAGAGAGAGAGAGAGAGAGAGAGAGAGAGAGAGAGAGAGAGAGAGGTAGATAGATAGATAATATTACCTTACATAAACAAAGGATAATTATTATGAGCAAAAAACAACAGAAAAAAAAAAAAACGCATAGAAACATTACAAACACAGAAAGTATTACATATTTTATACTTAACATTTTATACATTCAGTAGTGTATATACAGCCATAATCAAAATAAACTCCGACACTTTCCTTCCATCGTGTAAAATTGTAAATAAATCAATAATATATCAAAATATAATCATACAACAACAACAACACCTTACGTCAACTCAAGCAACCCCCTCAATTATTATTATTATTATTATTATTATTATTATTATTATTATGAGGTGTTACCAAATCATACACGTGTTATTATTTATTTTGAAGATATTTATTATTATTATTATTATTATTATTATTATTATTATTATTATTATTATTATTATTATTATTATTATTATTATTGTTATTGTTATTGTTATTATTATTATTATTATTATTATTATTATTATTATTATTATTATTATTATTATTATTATTATTATTATTATTATTATTATTATTATTATTATTATTATTATTATTATTGTTATTATTATTATTATTATTATTATGAGGTGTTTCAAATCATACACGTGTTATTCTTTATTTTCAAGATATTTATTACGATGGAAGGAAAGTGTGGGTGGTTATTTAATGGCTGTATAAAATTATATGGTTTACTGTACACCTATTCATTACAAACGGTGAAAAATACATCCATAACAGTTGTGAAATAAAAAAAACGGAAGAGAGAGAGAGAGAGAGAGAGAGAGAGAGAGAGAGGGTAGCTAGGAGAGGGAGTGAGAGATTGGTAGAGGGTAGCTAGGAGAGGGAGTGAGAGAGAGAGAGGGAGTGAGAGAGGGTAGGAGAGGGAGAGAAGTTAGGTAGGTTGGCAAGCTAGTGAGGAAAGGGAGAAACAACAAGGAGAGTTAAGAGAGGATGGCCGGTGTGGGGAGAGAGAGAGAGAGTGGGGAAGGAGGAAGGGAGGGAGAGAGAGAGGGAGGTTGAGAGAGGATGGCCAGTGGTGGGGAGGGAGGGGAGAGAGAGAGAGAGGGAGGTTGAGAGAGGATGGCCAGTGTGGGGAGGGAGGGAGGGAGAGAGAGGGAGGGAGGGAGAGAGAGAGAGGGAGGGAGGGAGGGAGGGAGAGAGAGAGAGGGAGGGAGGTTGAGAAAGGGAGGGAGGTTGAGAGAGAGAGAGAGGGAGGGAGGTTGAGAGAGGATGGCCGGTGTGGGGAGGGAGAGAGGGAGAGAGAGGGGGAGGGAGAGAGAGAGAGAGAGGGAGGTTGAGAGAGCCACAGTGTACAGGGTCAATTATACAGTCGTGCACAGTAAACTTATAAGGGAAAATTGGAGGTAAATGAGTCCTTCAACTATTGCCATGAAACTACTACCGATGTGGAAGGAGCTTGTTTGTTTCGTGGCATAGTCAGGAGGAATCAGAAGCCTCCAATTTTCATTCACGATCACTGGGGCTTTTAAAGGGTGTATGTATTACAGTCACACACAAATAACTATCAACACTTTCCTTCCATCGTGCAAATAAATAAATCAGTATCATATCAAAATATAATCATACAACAACAACAACACCTTACGTCAACTCAACCTATTCAATTATTATTATGAGGTGCTGCAAAACAAATAAATCAGTATCATATCAAAATATAATCATACAACAACAACACCTTACGTCAACTCAACCCCCTCAATTATTATTATTATTATGAGGTGCTGTAAAATCATACACGTGTTGTTCTTTATTACTAATAAGTATCATATCAAAATATAATCATACAACAACAACATCTTACGTCAACTCAAGCAACCCCCTCAATTATTATTATTATTATGAGGTGCTGCAAAATCATACATACACGTGTTGTTTTTCATTACCAAGATATTTACTACTACAATGGAAGGAAAGTGTGGGTGGATATTATTATTATTATTATGAGGTGCTGCAAAATCATACATACACGTGTTGTTCTTTATTACCAAGATATTTACTACTACGATGGAAGGAAAGTGTGGGTGGATATTATTTGATTGTGACTGTACAATAGTGTTCGCGACTGTACCGTAACAATGACTCCAACTAACTTAGACAATACAGATCCATCGTACCAAGAGAGAGAGAGAGAGAGAGAGAGAGAGAGAGAGAGAGAGAGAGAGAGAGAGAGAGAGAGAGGTAGTCGTGTATAGTAATTTTATTGTGATTATAGTGAGTGGTGGACGACTGACTGGCTATGAAGAATTATTACACTCTACAAAATTTAATCTAACATTCATGATCTATAAAATATAAATATAAATTCAGCCTTTCCACAACTTCAGGTTAGGTTAGGTTAGGTTAGAGATGGAAATTGGTGTAAGAATAGAGAGATAGCAAGCGTGGAAGAATAGAAAGAATAAATATTGGGAGAATAGAAAGAATAAAGATGGAAATTGGAAGAAAAGAGAGAAATGGCAAAAGTGAGAAAAATAAGTGAAGATTAGAGAGTTATAAAGACGGTAAGAAAAACCCTCAATATTTCCCAAAGATAAAATTAATTGGATAATATAATTTTGTTACACTAAAGCGTCTTAATTAAGGGGGGTTGGGAGTAGGGGACAGGCTTGGGGTGGGGTGTGGTTTGGGGGGTGCAGGAGTAGGGGGACAGGCTTTGGGGGGAGAGGTTTGGGAGGGGCAGGAGTAGGGGAACAGGCTTGGTTTTTTTTTTGGGGGGTGCAGGAGTAGGGGGACAGGCTTGGAGGAGGTTTTGGGGGTGTTAAGGGGGTGCGGGAATAGGGGAACAGGCTTTCTACCCACCCCAAGCCTTATCCCCACTATTCCCGCACCCCCCCAGTCCCCCCCAAGCCTGTCCCCTACTCCCACACACCCCCAAGCCTGTCCCCTACTCCCCCTACTCCCACACCCCCTTAATTACTCCATAGCATGCCAACAGTAAACAGTAAACAGTAAACAGGACCAAAGTAACGAAAATAATGATAACCTGTTTATTGGTTTGCAAAGTTTCTGGGAATCAGTGACTACAGATTTACCAGTGCTAAAGGTACAGCCACAATCAAATATCCACCCACACTTTCCTTCCATCGTGCAAATAAATCAGTATCATATCAAAAAATATAATCATACACAACAACAACACCTTACGTCAACTCAACCCCCTCAATTATTATTATTATTATTATGAGGTGCTGCAAAATCATACATACACGTGTTGTTCTTTATTACCAAGATATTTAATATGATGGAAGGAAAGTGTGGGTGGATATTATTATTATTATTATTATTAATATTATTATTATTATTTCTATTATGTGGTGCTGCAAAAACATACATAAACGTGTTGTTCTTTATTACCAAGATATTTAATATGATGGAAGGAAAGTGTGGGTGGATATTATTATTATTATTATTATTATTATTATTATTTCTATTATTATTATTATTATTATTATTATTTCTATTATGTGGTGCTGCAAAAAAATACACGTGTTTTTTTTTTTTCCACGATGGAGAGAAAGTGGATGTTTGAGTGTGTCTGTATGTATGTCATCTCTGCAGGAGGGCTTAAGAAGAAATGTAGACAAAAGAAGGAAGAAAGAAGGGAAGATGGAGGTAGGAGAGAGAGGGGGGGGGGGATTAAGAGGAAATTTAGACAAAGAAGGAGAGAGAGAGATAGATAGATAGATAGAGAGAGAGAGAGAGAGAGAGAGAGAGAGAGAGAGAGAGAGAGAGAGGAGGGTGAAGTAAGTAGAAAAGTGTACAACAAAAATAAAAGGAAGGTGAGAGAGTACAAAGGAATACAAAGAAATCAAACAACAGCTTACTTGCCTGTTGGTGGGTCCTTACGAGGTCATTTGGGTCTGAAGCTACGACTAACATATATTGATAGAGAGGAATTGGTGAGAAGAGTAAAGGAAGAGGGTGAGAACAGAAAAAAAAGGAAGGAAAGACAGACAAGGAAATAATGGATTATATGGAAATTGTGAAGTGGTTAAAATTAATAATATATATATATATATATATATATATATATATATATATATATATATATATATATATATATATATATATTATTATAAATATATTATTATAAATGAGAAAAGAAGAGGGAATAGAAAATATATAATATACTTACTTTAGGCTAAATATAAAAAAAGGAAAGGAAAAAACGGAATGAGAAATAATACAAAAAATTGAAAAAAAATCATGAAAAAGTAAAAGGAAAAGTCGGAATGGAGATGGAAATAAAGAAGGAAAAGAATAAACGAATGAAGAAACAGATAAAAAAGAAGAGAAAACGTATGAATGATGATAGTGATAAAGAAGGAACGGAATTACAAAAGATTAGTGAATAAAAAGAAAAGGAAAAGACGGAATATAAATAAACAAAGGAGGAATTAGGTAAGACTAGAGAAAGAAGAAGAATAAAAGATGGAATAGTAATAAAGAATGAAGGAATAAGTAAAATCAAAACTGGAGAAATGAGGAGAAAAGGAAAAGACGTAATATTGATAAAGGAGGAATTAGTTTAGTAAAGAGAAAAATGAAGGGAATGGGAAGAAGAAGGAGGAGGAGGGAAAGATAGAATAAATAAAGATAAAATAAAGAAGGAAGGAATTAGAAAAAACTAGAGAAAAGTGGAGGGAAGGGGAAGGAGGAGGAGGAGGGAAAGATAGAATAAATAAAGATAAACTAAAGAAGGAAGGAATTAGGAAAGACTAGAGAAAAATGGAGGGAATGGGAAGGAGGAGAAGGAAGAGGAAGGAAGGAAGGGGGTGTTGTGTTGTGTGTGTGTGTGGGGGGGGGGGGGGAGAAGTGGCTTGGGGGGTTGGTGTGGGGGGGAGTGAGGTAGCTTGGGGGGTTGGTGTGGGGGGGAGTGAGGTAGCTTGGGGGGTTGGTGTGGGGGGGAGTGAGGTAGCTTGTTGGGGGGTTGGGGGGGGTCACTTGGCACATGTAGTATAGAGTAACTCCACCTTCTAGTCAACAACACACTATGGGTCAGCCCTGCGTCAGTCAGTCAGTCAGTTTCAGTCTCAGTCCAACTTCGCAACTCAACCGAACACAAACCACCGTGGCGGCTTGCTGGCAGCGACGACTACTACTAATCTTGCTGCTTCCTCAAAGTGTTTATTATATCACGTGCCGTCCCCGATTCATTGTGCTTTTTACATCTCGCGCTACTGATTAATTTACCTCATGAGAGTCACGTGAGTTCCACAGTCGTAGTCTCCAGTATTTCTCTCCACAATGAACGCCTCCCGTACATCAAGTTCAACACCGGAAAATAGCAACAAGAATAAGCTTCTTCTCTAGACGCGAGAGTGACTTGTTGTTTTTCAAAGGTGGCAGTGATCAGTTGTGTCAAAGGTGTATTGTGAACTTTGTGGTATAATGGACCGCAGCAGCAGAGAAAAGGAGGCTAAATAGGTGTTTAGGAGAGATGGTGGTGTTGTCATAGCATGTCGGTTATACAAGCTGAAGATTAGCTAAGAAGAAGGTGTACTTACTGGTTTTACAAGAGACTTATTGAAGGGGAGAATTGCCATCATCACACAAAAGCGAGAGACCTAACTAGCTGCAAGCAATACTATAGTGAGAGGGTTGGTGTTGCCCACTTGTATTGTGTGGTGTAGTGAGTATTTGCTGAATGCCGGAGTGGACTGTATCAGTTGAGTGCTGTGAGTACGAGGAGACTACTTTTACTGTCACCGCAAGTATGGTGTTACAAAGCGTCAAGGATGAAAAAGATGAGGATGATAGCCTCAATGAGAAGGCCATGAAAAAGAAGTACTACTGCAAAAATAACAAGAGGAAAAAGCAGCAGCCCTTTCCTGCCGTTAACTCATTCAGATTTAGTGACTACGATTGCATTGGTTTTGACTTGGACAACACCATCTGTCGGTACCGTGTGGGAGAAATAATGAGGTTAGAGTATTCACTGATTGCAGAATACATGGTACATCGCTATGGATATGAGCCAGAGTTGCTGTTGCCTGTGGATGATGATATGGATTTCTTACAGAAGGGTCTCATCCTGGACATCAAGAAAGGTAACTTTCTCAAGTGCTCTGACACTGGTCGCATCCTCCGTGCCACACATGGCACCAGACCTATGACGAGGGATCAGATTCTGGAAGTGTATGGGAAGCAGCGCATATGGGAACCTGTGCTGGATTTCATGCGTACAATGTCTGACCATCCTACACCCGGGGTGACTCCGGTCCTTCGCAGTTTTAAAGACTATTTCGACATGCCAGCTGCTGTGGCTTGTGCACGAGCCATCGATGCACAGGACAGCTCAGAGGAAGGCCCACTGGAAGAGTACGACATTTGGCGTGATGTACATGTGGCCATGTGTAATATGTACAGGCGTGAACATTTTAGACATGATAAGGGTGGATTTTTCCCTTCCATTAAAACCCACCCTGAGAAATACATCTATGAAGCCAGTGACCGTCTCAAGCGATGGCTGAGAGCAGTCAAGGAGCACACCTACACATTCCTTATATCTGGTTCGAGTGTGGACTATGCATCTCACATTGCCCGCTATGTTTTGGGACCAGATTGGCGTGACTACTTTGATACTATGATATGCACTGCCAAGAAGCCTGGATTCTTCAATAGCGACCGGCCGTTCCACTATCTGGTGGGTGCTGATGATGGGGACATTGTTCCACCACACAATCTAAGCATCAGTGAGACCTACTCTGGTGGCAATTGGCGGGACCTGCTGGAGCTGGTCAGGAATGAGGCTGGTGTAGAAACCCCTCATAGTCTGTATGTAGGTGACCACCTGGCACAAGATGTATTGGCGCCAGACATGGAAGGCCTTGATACAGTGGCTATTGTAGAGGAGTTGGCAGCTGAGGGAATGGTCGGTGACCCCATGGACCACGATGCTGGCTCTGACCTCATGAGCTCCTACTGGGGGTCTTTCTTCTCGACCGACGGGAACCCCTCCATCATGGGAGTGGAGCGCATCAACACCCTCTATGCCAGTGTTCCCCTTAAACATGCACGTTTGGCTATACCCTCACTGGAAGCTGTGGCCAGGTTTCCTATTAGACACCAATATGAAGCCTTCTCACAGGAGACATCAGGCTTCTTCCCAGGGGATCCCGTCATCCTACACTTCTGAGGCGACATCCTTCTTCTGAGGCGACATCCTTCTTCTGAGGTGACATCCTTCTTCTGAGGTGACATCCTGCACAACTGAGGCGACATCCTTCACTTCTGAGGCGACATCCTTCTTCTGAGGCGACATCCTTCACTTCTGAGGCGACATCCTTCACTTCTGAGGCGACATCCTTCACTACTGAGGCGACATCCTACACTTCTGAGGCGACATCCTTCTTCTGAGGCGACATCCTTCACTTCTGAGGCGACATCCTTCTTCTGAGGCGACATCCTTCACTTCTGAGGCGACATCCTTCACTTCTGAGGCGACATCCTTCTTCTGAGGCGACATCCTACACTTCTGAGGCGACATCCTTCTTCTGAGGCGACATCCTTCACTTCTGAGGCGACATCCTTCTTCTGAGGCGACATCCTTCACTTCTGAGGCGACATCCTTCACTTCTGAGGCGACATCCTTCACTTCTGAGGCGACATCCTTCTTCTGAGGCGACATCCTTCACTTCTGAGGCGACATCTTTCTTCTGAGGCGACATCCTTCACTTCTGAGGCGACATCCTTCACTTCTGAGGCGACATCCTTCACTTCTGAGGCGACATCCTGCACTTCTGAGGCGACATCCTACACATCTGAGGCGACATCCTGCACATCTGAGGCGACATCTTACACATCTGAGGTGACATCCTGCACATCTGAGGCGACATCCTTCTTCTGAGGTGACATCCTACACATCTGAGGCGACATCTTACACATCTGAGGCGACATCAGTACATCTAAGAAGCCATTGTTTCTTTCTATATTTTTATTATTTTTTTGACATCTTCATTTATGTCCATCAAAAATAGCACTGCTGTTCATCTCTATCTACAAAGTCAACCACATCTTCTTCTTGTCGTAACAAATCCACTTCTCCTTGACTACAAACTCCATCCATCAGTCACTGCCATCTAATAAAGAGACAGAACAACAGTCTGTCCTTCTGTAACTAATAAGAAACACCACAACAGTCTGTCCTTCTGTAACTAATAAGACACACCACAACAGTCTGTCCTTCTGTAACTAATAAGACACACCACAACAGTCTGTCCTTCTGTGTGTGTGTGTGTGTGTGTGTGTGTGTGTGTGTGTGTGTGTGTGTGTGTGTGTGTGTGTGTGTGTGTCTTTGCGGGTTACGTTGTCCTTGTTCTATGTCCCTGAAAAGAATAAGTGAACTAATTGTCCATCAATCTTAACTCTATCTGCTGTTTGATTGTAAGTACCCTCTCTGTTGTGTGTGTGTGTGTGTTGTGTGTGTGTGTGTGTTGTGTGTGTGTGTGTGTGTGTGTGTGTGTGTGTGTGTGTGTGTGTATCTATTTTTGGCTGTCCATCTGTGTCTGTGTCCCACTTCTCTATCAAAGTACTAGTGTGTGTGTGTGTGTGTGTGTGTGTGTGTGTGTGCTACATATGATAATACATGTATAAAACATAATAAACTTACTTTTCTGCTTGTGTGTATGTATCTGTATGATCGTTTATTGATGTTTGTGTGTGTGTGTGTGTGTGTGTGTGTGTGTGTGTGTGTGTGTGTGTGTGTGTGTGTGTGTGTGTGTGTGTGTGTGTGTGTGTGTGTGTGTGTGTGTGTGTGTGTGTGTGTGTGTGTGTGTGTGTGTGTGTTTGTCCTCCAGCCAGATGTACCATAGTGGTTTTGGCAGTCATCCATGCACCGTCACTTGTTTTTCTTACACCGTAACTGAGACGCGAAGATGAGAGGGAAGGAAGGAAGGAAAGAAGAAAAGTTAGAAGATAAGGAATGAAGGAAGGAAGGAAGGAGAAGGGTGAGAGAGATGGAGAAGAGAAGGAAAGATGTAAGGAAGAAAGGAAGGAGAAGGGTGAGAGAGATGGAGAAGAGAAGGAAAGATGTAAGGAAGAAAGGAAGGAGAAGGGTAGGGGAGATGAAGATAAGGAATGAAGAAAGGAAGGAAGGAAATAAACTATGGAAGAAACGTAGTAGATAAGGATGAAAGGAAGAAAGGAAGGAGAAGGGAAAAGAGACGAAGAAGAGAAGGAAGGAATGAAGAAAGGAAGGAGAAGGGAAAAGAGAGATGAAGAAGAGAAGAAAAAGGAAAAGGAGAACGTTGACAAAGAAGAAGAAAAAAAACACAGTAGGAGAGACGAATCAGAAAATATCGATAGTAAGGAAGGAAGGAAGGAAGGAAGGAAGAGGAGAAAGGTGAAACAAGAACATACATACATATAGACGTCACGTGCAGAGGAAAATATATGTGAAAAAATGTTTGTTTTAATATTGGTTGTGGTGGTGGTGGTTGTTGGTGGTAGTGGTGGTGATGGTGGTGATGGTGGTAGTGGTGGTGATGGTGGAAAAAGATGATGTTATGATATTGTTGTTGTTGGTGGTGGTAGTGGTAATAGTGGAGGTGGTAGTGGTGGTGGTGGTGGTAGTAGTGGAGGTGGTGGTGGTAGTGGTAGAGGTTGGTATTATGTGGGTGATGACGGTAATGGTGGTGGTGGTAGTAGTGGTGGTGGAGGTTGGGGGTCAAGAACTTGGCAATAACACTACCTATACCTATAAGCACATCTCGGCTCACCTTCCCCTTCCTTCTTCTTCTCCTCCTCCTCCTCTTCCTCCTCCTTCTCCCCCTTCCTCTTCCTCCCCTTCCTTCTTCTCCTCACCACACCCTCTATGCTGCTCTTCTTTCCTTCCCCTCTCTCTATTCATTCTTTTTCCCTCCCCCTCTCTCTATTCCTTCTTCTTACCTTCCCCTCTCTCTGTACCTTCTCTCTCCCCTCCATTTCCCTCTACTCTGTACCTTCTCTCTCCCCTCCCTCTCCCCTCCCTTTCCCTCTACTTAAAAATAGCCACATTGTCTTTCCAAGCTAAGTTTACTATCACATGATCTTTCCCAATTTCACCTAACCTAACCTAACCTAACCTAACCTAACCTAACCTTCAGGGGTGGAGTCCGTATATAAAGTCCTCCTGGCTTGGTGGTATAGCTCTAGTTGTATTATTATTATCATCATCACTTCTCTTTCGTCATTCCCCTTCTCTCCCCTTCAAGCCTCAGTCAGCCACACACCACCACCACCACTTGGCACCACACCAAGCCAGAACACACACACACACACACACACACACACACACACACACACACACACACAAATAAAAAGTAGGTAAGACAGAGCGGTCACCTGCCTTGCTCAACACATGAAAGGAAATTAATTGATAAAGAAGTGGTCGATTGTTAAACCTAGTAATGCTATTCTAATTATTGTCATTGTAGGATTGTACAGCCACAATCAAATAACATCCGACACTTTCCTTCCATCGTGCAAATAAATCAAATCAGTATCATATCAGAATATAATCATACAACAACAACACCTTACGTCAACTCAACCCCCTCAATTATTATTATTATGAGGTGCTGTAAAATCATACATACACGTGTTGTTCTTTATTACCAACAAGATATTTACTACTACGATGGAAGGAAAGTGTTGTTGGATATTATTATTATTATGAGGTGCTGCAAAATCATACATACACGTGTTGTTCTTTATTACCAACAAGATATTTACTACTAAGATGGAAGGAAGGAAAGTGTGGGTGGATATTGAATTGTGTCTGTACCTAAGTAAGTAGGACATGACTGATTTGTTTGTCCAAGAGTCTATTATTTTAAGGTTTATTCAACTAAGAGTAAATATACTGTTGTTTTGGTTATGTTAACCAGGTGTAATATAGCGTACCGAACGCTTACCTTTAGTCTTAATGAACCGGGAATGGCGTCATGAGGGTTGTTGGCGCCCGGGGAAAAAGATTGTTATAAAAAAAATAATTATATAATATTATAATAATATTTTTTATAATTAAGGAACATTTGCCCTTTATTGTACACTCATCCAGCTATACCCTACAATACCAGATTACTCACCTTCTATATTGCAATTATGGCTTGATCTAGATAATTATAATGTAACTTGTTTTGTAACGCGTGAACGTATCATACATACATACATACAATCTACAGCCACAATCAAATAACCACCCACACTTTCCTTCCATCGTATAAATAAATAAATCAGTCTCAAATCAAAATATAATCATACAACAACAACACCTTACGTCAACTCAACCCCCTCAATTATTATTATTATTATGAGGTGCTGCAAAATCATACTTACACGTGTTGTTCTTTATTAACAAGATAATTATATACTACGATAAAAGGAAAGTGTCGGTGAATATTTAATCGTGGCTGTATAAAAAATAAACCCATGAAATATTGTTCTACATAAATATTTAAGGCTGGCAAAGAGATTACTTCACTACGGTATGTACTACTGCCTGAAAACAAAATCAAAGGTAGGATAGAATATAAAGGAATAACAACATTTACGTATATATATCAACAATTACTTCTGCTTTTCTGGTAAAAGTTGAAGCATTTGTTTACTGTTGGCCTTTCTCTCAGCACCTCTTCACAACCCCAAATCCTCATATTCTTAGTTGTGTAGGATTGTTCAGATGAGAGATAGGATGCTTAGGGAATGCACAGTTGCCTCCATTTGTAACGAACACAGCGATTTAATGGTGACTGTACATACCTAACTAACACAGTCCTAATTAACGTGATTTAATGACTGTGTGCTGGTTACCTTTTATTAATCACGGAGCCTATTAAAAAAAAAAAAAAAAAAATTAAGGACGCTGTGATTATCGTGTATATAGAACTTGGAGGCTTCTGATTCCTCTTGAACATGCCACGAAACCAACCATGCAGCTCCTTCCATTTATAGGTGGTGTTTCATGACAATAGTTTAGAGACTCCAATATTTATCTCCAATTTTTTTATTCACAGGGTCCTTGAATTAAAAAGTGTTCAGCTATATAGGAGTGTTGTCAAGATGATCATACTATACTCTGTTCAAAATTTGTGTTCCATTTTCCTCTATCTATCTAGCTATTTCTATCTGTCTATTTATCGCTATTTCTATCTGTTTATATATCTATCTGTTTCTATCTAACTATCTATATCTATCTATTTTTATCTAACTATCTATATCTATTTATTTTTATCTATCTATATATCTATCTATTTCTATCTATTTATCTAACTATCTATATCTATCTATTTTTATCTATCTATCTAACTATCTATATCTATCTATTTTTATCTATCTATCTATCTATCTATTTCTATCTATCTAAGCATAAGAGGCCAAAAAGGAACACAAGTTTTGAACAGAGTACAGTACGAGATGTATGTAAGTATATATGGCATTGTACAGTACTGAATAATATTATACGAATAAGGAAAGGAAAGGAGACACTATGATTGTTGGTAAAAAATAATGGAAAGCTTCTGATATCCGGATTCCATATGACTTCAGTGTTAGTAAATAGAGAAGAGGAGGTTTCATGGCCAAGTTTGGAGGAATCAAGTAGCTTTCTGATTTATTGTCAAGAGTGTATTAATTTTATTCCCTTATATAATTAATGAATCACGTTAGGTGAAGAATCATATTTGAGGAAATCTTGTTTTGTTTTTTTGTTGGTTATTGTTGTTGATGTTATTGATACTGTTGTTGTTGTTGTTGTTGTTGTTGTTGTTGTTGTTGTGAGATGTTGTACAAGTTCATTGGTGCCACCTTTCCTAAAATTAAGGGGGTGTGGGAATTGGGGGACAGGCTTTGTGGGGGTGGGTGGGTGGGGGGGGTTCTGGGGTGCAGGAGAAGGGGGACAGGCTTGGGGGGGGAGTGTGGTAGAAAAACTGTCCCTTATTCCTGCAACCCACTAACCCCCCTCCACCAAGCCTGTCCCCTATTCCTGCAACCCACTAACACTAACCCCCCCAAGCCTGTCTCCCTATTCCCACACACCCCCAGTCCACCCCCAAGCCTGTCCCCTATACTCACACACACCCCACAAAACCCCCCAAGCCTGTCCCCTACTCCCACACACCCCCCAAAACCCCCCAAGCCTGTCCCCTACTCCCACACACCCCACAAAACCCCCCAAGCCTGTCCCCTACTCCCACACACCCCCAGTCCACCCCCAAGCCTGTCCCCTACTCCCACACACCCCCAGTCCACCCCCCCAAGCCTGTCCCCTACTCCCACACACCCCCAGTCCACCCCCAAGCCTGTCCCCTACTCCCACACACCCCCAGTCCACCCCCCCAAGCCTGTCCCCTACTCCCACACCCCCTTAATCAACGTAATCGATAAGGGGGCCCTGCCTGGTTCAGTTGTGTTAGTTTCATACGTCGCCAACTGTACATCCTCACCACAAAAGCCACATCATTGCACAAAGAGGGTAATAATTATCTACTAAATATTAATTCATCCAAATAAATTAGTCCCTTTTTTTTTTTTTCCTTATAGATCCTTGAGGGACTACACTCGTCAGTCACTACCAGTTTATTGTCACATATTTATATATTTTTTTTTATATACTTTATTAGGAAGTAAAATTCTCAATCTCAAACGAAATACTCTTCATTTTCTTTTCCTCTGTCAGTTTAGTGTATATCTTTTTTATGTTCTGATGAAATATTTATAAAAACAATCTATTATTATTATTATTATTATTATCTGTTTCATGTTGTAATTAGCCTATAAGAGTATTATTATTATTATTATTATTATTATTATTATTATTATTATTATTATTATATTTGGATAGCCAAGTGTTTGCATGGGTGATTGGCCAATGTCATAATAATTTGCTGTGCATTAATGGGCTTAATTAAATAAAAACATACGTGGTGTTGATGGTTGTGTGATGTAAATACAGCCACAATCCAATAATAATCCATGGCACCATACTCCCATCGTGTAAATAAATCAGTATCATATCAAACTATAATCATACAACAACAACACCTTACGTTAACTCAACTTAACTCAAATAAATCAGTATCATATCAAACTATAATCATACAACAACAACACCTTACGTCAACTCAACCCCCTCAATTATTATTATGAGGTGCTGCAAAACAAATAAATCAGTATCATATCAAACTATAATCATACAACACCTTACGTCAACTCGACCCCCTCAATTATTATTATTATGAGGTGCTACAAAATCATACACGTGTTGTTCTTTATTACCAATATATTTACTACTACGATGGAAAGAAAGTGTGGATGGATATTTGATTGTGACTGTACAATGGCTCTGCTGTTGTTTGTCTATGGTGTCACCGTACCCGTACCAACACCATCGTAAACACCACGCACGCCGCATGTTCTTGAATACGGCCCACGGTGACAGTCTATATAGATGGTTTATATGTGATTTTTTGTTAATTATTAGTTTTCTCTTGTGTACAATTAATTGATTATCCATTTACAATTGTGTTTGGCTTCGTATATATTTTACCATTTGCTTGATGTTTACTTTGTTGATGTTTATTTTGATGTTTACTTTGATGTATATTTTGATGTATATTTGGATGTTTACTTTGATGTATATTTTGATGTTTATTTGGATGTTTATTTTGATGTATATTTTGATGTATATTTTGATGTTTATTTTGATGTTTATTTTGATGTTTATTTTGATGTTTATTTTGATGTTTACTTGCCACTAGCTGTTATTAATTAAGGAGGGAAGGGGTTTATTTATTTATCCATCCTATACTTTACTGTTTTCATAATAATTTTTCCGTCGATGTTTTGTCTGTGATCTCCGCGTCCAATCTTAGGAGTGAGTATATGTTTGTATGTACAGTGGTGGACGATAATATTTATTTTTTATTCACTCATACACATTTGGGACACTTTTTAATAATTCAGTTATGTACACACACACACACACACACATACATACATACATACATACACCTCTTTCTCTCTTTTTTTTCTCTCTCTCTCTCTCTCTCTCTCTCTCTCTCTCTCTCTCTCTCTCTCTCTCTCTCTCTCTCTCTCTCTCTCTCTCTCTCTCTCTCTCTCTCTCTCTCTCTCTCTCTCTCTCTCTCTCTCTCTCTCTATCTATCTCTCAATATGTAGCATCTTCTAATATAATTTTATACAAACAGCTACTCACCACCATTCAAAAAAAAAAAAAAAAACAATAACATAATATGAAAACATTTAGTTAGCCATTTGTTTGAGTTACCTATATACTGTATCTATATATATATATATTGTGTATTGAAACTTATATTCACCACTGTACATTTATATACTTACGAAGGGCGAAGCAGTTTATATATTTTTCTACAAGTAATTAAAATCTCCGAGGTAGCAATGTTTACGAGTGGTTTTATTGACCTTATTGTCTGTCTGTGTGTGTGTGTGTGTGTGTGTGTGTGTGTGTGTGTGTGTGTGTATGGTGTGTGTGTGTGAGGTGTGTGTGTGTGTTTGTTTTTTATTGCTATTATTGTTTCACTTTTTACTTTTCACTTTTCTTTTAATTAAGCGTTGTGTGTGTGTGTGTGTGTGTGTGAGGTGTGTGTGTGGTGTGTGTGTGTGTTTGTTTTTTATTGCTGTTGTTGTTTCACGTTTTACTTTTCACTTTTCTTGTAAGCGTTGTGTGTGTGTGTGTGTGTGTGTGCGTGTGTGTGCGTGTGTGTGTGTGTGTGTTGCTGAAAGAGGGAGAAGGTAATGAGAATGATGGGATAACAAGAACGAAGAAAAAGGAAATAGAATAGATAATAAAGATAGGACAGCAAGCAAGAAAAAGGAAATAGAATAGGTGATAAAATATAGGGACAGTAAGCAAGAAAAAGGAAGAAGAATAGGTGATAAAATAAAGGAACAGCAAGCAAGAAAGAGGAAATAGAATAGATAATAAGATATAGGGACAGCAAGCAAGAAAAAGGAAATAGAATAGGTGATAAAATATAGGGACAGCAAGCAAGAAAAAGGAAATAGAATAGGTGATATAATATAGGGACAGCAAGCACGAAGGAAGAAGAATAGGTGATAAAGATGGGACAGCAAGCAAGAAAAAGGAAATAGAAAAAAGGTGATAAGAAAGATGGGACAGCAAGCAAGAAAAAGGAAATAGAAAAAAGGTGATAAAGATGGGACAGCAAGCAAGAAAAAGGAAATAGAATAGGTGATAAAATATAGGGACAGCAAACACGAAGGAATTTATAAGAACATAACTATATTGTGTACAGTCTCCTCCACTCCCGCTTTCACCAGTTCAGCGTTGTCATCGTATACACCAGGCATCGTGTGAGTTACCAGTTCCGACTCTCACATCCGAAACACCTGCCATCAACCCTTAATTACTCTTACTGGCTGGTGTTTCGGATGTGAGAGTCGGAACTGGTAACTCACACGATGCCTGGTGTATACGTTGGCAACACTGAACTGGTGAAAACGAGAGTGCACATGGAGGAGACTGTACACAATATAGTTATGTTCTTATAACTTCCTTCGTACTTGCTGTCCCATCTTTCTTAATATCTATTCTATTTCCTTTTTCTTGCTTGCTGTCCCATCTTTATCACCTATTCTATTTCCTTTTTGCTTGCGTCCTGATAACCAATAAATACAACTCAACTAAATTCAGGGGTGTAGAGGTCACACTATGCACACAAGCTCCAGAAGGCTGACCGAGCTAGTGTCGACGCAACCATCGCCCTTGACTAATTTTTACATATGCCCGGCGTTAACAGTTAGTTTTGGGGACAACACTGCTGGCTGCCACAACCATCTCAGCCACCACCACCACCACCACCACCAGTCAGTCTGGCTTAAACAGTGAGGGTAGCAGGACATATTTTTATCACTCTTTTTTTTTTCCTGTAATTATCATATATGTAAGTAAATACGACAGTGATATTATATTTAATATAGTTGTGTTGAAAAATGTGATTCTGACATGTTTTATAACGAAATTAAGTAAAATTGTCTATCTAAAAATGCATACGTTTCTTTCATCAATTCAAATACAACATATACTAGAATATATAACATATAAAACTCAATTTCCGTTGTTTGGTGCGAAAAACCGGTGTAGCGAAGTGCAGCTTGTGACAGGAAGGAAGGGAGAGGGTATGGTCAAGGGAGAGGGTATTGGGGGAAACGGAGGATATGGGGATGTGAGGGTTGGTTTTAAGTAGCGATGCTTCGAGACTTCTTATTCAGTGAAACAATTCATAAAACCACATATTTTAGCTAACATTTAATAAAATTGTATTGACCAATATTTAAGTGCTTTCCAATTAAAGTTAGAAGGGTCATTGTTCATGTTTAATTTGGTCAGTCATAATGTCATTGACGTAGTGATGTGGCGACCCCATCGGCCATCGCCATTGTCTATGGTGCAATGGCCTCGGGGCGAGGGGCACCGGGAACGCCTCCCCTGTAAGATTTCCTTAGCAAAGGGATACCTCCAGCATATATATATATATATATATATATATATATATATATATATATATATATATATATATATATATATATATATATATATACTAGAATTGTTCATGAAGACACGGTGCCTCATAAAGGTGTTTCACTTGCAAAATCTTTCATCATGTTGTATTAATAGTAAAATAAATCATCATCTTGATCACAGACACATATATGGTGAACGACGTGACCAGTTATTACACGGGGTGTTGGCTCTTATTGCTTGTCACCAGTGCTTGTTAAAATTGTTTACAGAAATACAGTTTACATAACAGATATTTATTTGTAATTATGGTTGCATAAAACATATTTATACAACATGGGATTATGTTAACTATGCATCCCGTTTGTTCATTCATATGGGTTAGGATTAATTACCATATATTACCATAGTTCAATTCCAAACCTCCACCACCACTACTACTGACCCTGAGAGAGAGAGAGAGAGAGAGAGAGAGAGAGAGAGAGAGAGAGAGAGAGAGAGAAAGAAAACAGTTACTATAGTCTGTTCAAAACTTGTGTTCCTTTTGGCCTCTTATGCTTAGATAGATAGAAATAGATAGATAGATAGATAGACAGATAAGAGATAGATAGATAGATAGACAGATATGAGATAGATAGAAATAGAGACAGATAGAGATAGATAGAAAGATATAGATATAGATAGAAAGATATAGATATAAATAGAGACAGATAGATAGAGGAAAATGGAACACAAGTTTTGAACAGACTTTAGTTACACTGACACTTAAATTACTAAGTCAAAATGATGTTTGTCAATATGTGGTCAAGGCTATATAGAGGATATGTTGATATTTTGTTGTTGTGTTTGTGGTTTGAAATAGTTTGGAGGAATAGTTTTCTTCCGATTTCCTCTCCTTTCCTTTCATATTTCCTACTAACCCCTCTCCTTTACTCTTTTCCCTCCCCACTCTCCTTTCCTCCGTTCCTTCCCACTCTCCTTTCCTCCCCACTCTCCTTTCCTCCTCCCTCTCCTTTCCTCCCCACTCTCCTTCCCTTTCCTCCGCACTCTCCTTTCCTCCTCCCTCTCCTTTCCCCCCCACTCACCTTTCCTTCCCACTCTCCTTCCCTCCTTTCCTTCCCACTCTCCTTTCCTCCCCACTCTCCTTCCCTCCTTTCCTTCCCACTCTCCTTTCCCCCCTTTCCTCCCCACTCTCCTTACCTCCCCACTCTCCTTTCCTTCCTTTCCTCCTCCCCTACCACACCCTCTACTTTCCTCCCCACTCTCCTTCCCTCTCCACTTTACTTTCCCCCATTTCCTCCCCACTCTCCTTTCCCCCCAACTCACCTTCCCTCCCCACTCACCTTTCCTTCCCACTCTCCTTCTCTCCTTCCCTCCCCACTCTCCTTCCACCCCCTCCCTCCGCTCCCACACCCTCTCCATTCCTTCACCCCCTCTCTCCTCCCCTCCCACACCCTCTCCTTTCCTCCACCCCTTCTCTCCTTTCCCCCCCCCCCCTCTCTCCTTCTCTCTTATTGGCAAGGAACAATACACCAGTGACCAAAATATACCCCACTTCTATTTAAATATAATCATTTTACTATAAGCTTCCCCCAAGAACGTGTAGTAGAAGAGTAGATAATATTATGTTCTTGACGAGATGAAACCCCCCCCCCCCACTGGCAGACGAAGGAAGTTTTTATTATTACCTAAATGATGAGATGACAATGAGAGATACGTACAGTTGAATAAGTAGAAAGTGCAAGAAAAATATGAGTGTTTATGGCAAAATCTTTCGGTTCTATGTAATCAATCTTGGTTTTCTTATCAATGAATCAATTAAGGGGGTGTGGGAGTAGGGGACAGGCTTGGGGGGGACTGGGTGGGTGCGGGAATAGGGGGACAGGCTTGGGGGGGACTGGGTGGGTGCGGGAATAGGGGGACAGGCTTGGGGTTGGTAGAAAGCATGTCCCACTATTCCCGCACCCCCCTAAAAAAAAAAGCCTGTTCCCTACTCCTCCCCCCCCAACCCCCCCCCCAAGCCTGTCCCCCTATTCCCACACCCCCTTAAGACTCCACAGGCAATGTATGTAAAGTGAAACGTGACTGAATGAAATGTTTGAGTGCTAATCAGACGTGGACATAAAAAAAATTATACACTCATAGTTTACTTGTACTTTCTACTTGTTCAACTGTACAGCCACAATCAAAATAATATCCACCACCACTTTCCTAACTTTCCTAGTAATTATATTGGCAATAAAGAACAACACATGTATGATATCGCAGCAGCACATGATAATAACAATAACAATAACAATAACAATAACAATAGCAATAGCAATAGCAATAGCAATAAAAATAACAATAAACATAACAATAAACATAACAATAAAAATAACAATAAAAATAACAATAAAAATAACAATAACAATAGCAATAACAATAGCAATAACAATAACAATAACAATAGTAATAACAATAGTAATAATAATAATAATAATAATAATAATAACAATAATATCCACCGACACTTTCTTTCCATCGTAGTAAATATCTTGGTAATAAAGAACAACACGTGTATGATTTTGCAACACCTCATAATTGCAGTTGAGGGGGTTGAGTTGACGTAAGGTGTTGTTGTTGTATGATTATATTTTGATATGATACTGATTTATATACACGATGGAAGGAAAGTGTTGGTGGATATATGTGTGGGGGTGGACTGATAGATATCAATGAATGTAGCTTTATAATAAATTACCAAAGCTTACCTTGCTGGAAATATGTAATCTCGTTGGTTGGCTGCAGCGAGTTACCCAGAGTTATATCCCTGTATCCTTCCCTCCAGCACAATAAATTTATTTCTGGGTTCGTCCTGCTATATATGTATGATTATAGAGCATGCAATAAGGGTCAATTACCACACAAAAATGCCAATTTTCTCTATTTATTAATAAATTCCAAGCCAACAAAATGAATAATTAAATTCAATCATAAAATAATCACACACACACACTTCCGTTCACGCTCCAATAGATAGCTATATACGTACGGTACTTACTCCTCGTCGCTTCGTTCCTCTCCACACGTGCTTCCCTCAGTCGCTCGTAGTCCACGTGGACAGTAATATTACTTTACTTTAATATACTTATCACGAGCTAGCACTTCCCCTCGCACACACAGGAGACGGTAATTACGTTATCGTAATAGTAATGGAATCAAGCAACCCAGTTGGTATATTTCAATGTCAATCACACTCGTCCCTTGTACACACACACACTTCCGTTCACGCTCCAATAGATAGCTATATACGTACGGTACTTACTCCTCGTCGCTCCTCTCCACACGTGCTGCTAGGCCACTATCGCTCATACGCGTACACGTGGAACAGTAATATTACTTTACTTTAATATACTTATCACGAGATAGCACTTCCCCTCGTACACACAGGAGACGGTAATTACGTTATCGTAATAGTAATGGAAATCAAGCAACCCAGTTGGTATATTTCAATGTCAATCACACTCGTCCCTCGTACACACACACACACTCGTAATTCCCGCCAGCCCTCTCCTCACCTATAAAATGACACCTTACTGATTCTCGTCTAGCGAATGAATAGTGAGTTAATTAACAATAAGTCTTGTGAAAAAGTAATTAAACAATTTCGACGTTACGTTAAAACTATAGGCCCCTAGGCAAAGCAACGAGGGCTGGATACGAGGTGTGTTCTTCGTCCAGTGTGTATCTACCAACTCAATATATTTTCAAAAATCAGGACAAGGGTGGTGGAGGTTAATTACCCTTCTGACTCCTCCCCATTTAACCTTTTTACTACCTGGCCCAACTGTCGGCCATGCTTGTCCTCCCTCTCATGTGTTCGCATAGCCTAGTCCTTGACTACGTTTACATGTTGTCACTCATACCTAGTTATACATGCAAATCACTTTTCCCATAACATGCAACTGCTTGCAAATGATTCCCTTCCACTTCAAAATCAATTTTAATAAGTAATAAATGCCCCCATAGCATAGTTATTAATGCAAAATTTGTAGCAATGACTCCAGACACGGGATGGAGTGAGTGGGTACTCGACCTCACCTGACCTGACATGACCTTCCTTAATTACCAGGTACCAGCACTCCTATATTTCAAAATTCTCTGTCTCTGTCTTCCTGACTTGACTGAATGGAAATTCCCATACACGTGGTGTCCCTTTGTTAATAAATATATAATATTTAGCATCCTACTACTTACGTACGTTACGTTATGACCACGGATCAAACCGTGACAATATGATCGTGGCTGTACAGTTTGTGTGTTTGTAATTTGGGGTTAACGTGTATCAACTATACAATGATCATTAGGGGGATATATTTAACTAAGGAGTGTGTGTATGTGGAGAGTGAACAAGTGAATTTTCTAAACCAAGACTCACTTTTTCAAACTCTTTTAAGTTGCTCTTCAACACTCCTTGTATGTACCCTCCCTGGTGCACCACTATCAGCCATGACTGTATGTGTGTGTTGTTGTGTGGTGTCTGTCCTATATAGCTACAGTACAAAACACTCCACTATATACAGATTGTGTGTGTGTGTGTTAGTGTGAGAAAGTGTGTGTGTGAAAGTGTGCGTATGTGTATATGTGTATGTGAAAGTGTGCACATATATATATATATATATATATATATATATATATATATATATATATATATATATATATATATATATGCATATGGCCTATATATATATATATGTGTGTGTGTATGGAAAAATGTGCGTATATATGTGTGTGTGTGTTGAAATGAGTTGTTGTTAGTTTGGTTTCAAATAATGCCTTGTAACAGATCCCCTATTAATACCATTGAGGGTGTCTGTCTGTCTGTCTGTCTGTCTGTTACCCCCTCTCTTCCCTCTCTCTTCCCTCTCTCTTCCTTCTCTCTCTTCCCTCTCTCTTCCTTTTCTCTTCCCTCTCTCTTCCCTCTCTCTTCCCTCTCTCTTCCCTCTCTCTTCCTTCTCTCTTCCCCCCAATCCATTTCTAAACTGTGTCCCCCTCATCTCCCTTCCTCCCCATTCACTTCTAAACTGTTGCTCCCCTCGTCTATCCCTTTTCCCTTACCCACCAATCCCCCCGTCTACTCTACAGCCTATATATCCACTTCTAAATTGTATTCTCCCTTGTCTATCCTCCCTCCCTCCGCCCCTGTCAAGATTAGGATGAGGGCAGAGAGAGAGTGAGTGCAGTCAGTCAGTTCAGTTCATTGTATCTTTAACAGTGAGTGTGGTGTGGCGTGTAGAAAGAGGAGTTTTGTGTTTTATGCCTGTCCACTCGTATGTAGTTCTTTAAAGGGGGTGCGGGAGTAGGGGACAGGCTTGGGGTGGACTGGGGGGTGCGGGAATAGGGGTACAGGCTTTGGGGTGGGTGGGGTGGGTAGAAAGCCTGTCCCCTTATTCCTGCACGCCCCTAACCCCACAACCCCCCCAAGCATGTCCCCACTACTCCTGCACCCCCCAAACCCCCCCCCCCCCAAGCCTGTCCCCTACTCCCACACCCCCTTAACACTTAAAAGATAATATTAAAAATTGCAAAATTATAGGGATTGAGCGACGAAGAGAATGTTTAGTAAAAAAAATAAAAAATAAAAGTGGTAATTCCTTTTATGGTACATTGGAGTGACTCGATTCCTCCAAAGTATGTCAGGAAACAGGACCAGAAGGGCAACATTAATGGTGTTCTGTTGCTTGGAAGAGTTTGGAGGATTCAGTTGCTCCAGAATGACCAACACAAAACTTTCCCCCTTAATTAATTTAGAGCCTTGAGCCCAAATTTTTTATCATTATTTTCTTCGTTTCAGAATGTTCTTCATAACATAAATAAAATGTGAAAATATTTTGAAATGTGATGTTTGTGAAGTTAAAAAATTCTGGCACACAAATAATTCTGGCACACAAATAGCAAAACAAAATCACAAACAGAATAAAATTATACCCTCGTTTCCTTCAATATGTGTGTAAATTTTGTGTCTCCTCATTATGTGTAAACAAAATGTGAAAATACTTTGAAGTGTGACGTTTGTGAAGTTAAATAATACTGGAACACAAATAGCAAAACAAAATAACAAAACAAAATCACACAAAACCAAAGAAAAAAATTATACTCTCGTCTCCTTCAATATGTGTGTAAACTTTGTGTCTGTTCATTATGTGTTGGTGGTGGTGTTGTTATCATCCCTCGTCTTACTCGTCTGTGTGTTGCCTTGTGACGGTGTGAGCATCAGGGAAAGAATCGAGGAGGAGGCAGCAGAGGGTAATAGTGTCGGTATCATTTCCAATACAAACAACAGCAGCAGCATCTCGTCTCTTCCTCTCGCTAACTCTTCTGATGGTGAGTACAGAAAGATAGAAATAAGTGCGTATAAGAGAGGTTTTATATATATATATATATGTAAGTATTCTTATTAATGTGTGAACCCCGTAAGGACGTATTGCCTATAGTGATGTGAGCAATACTTTAAAGGTTTGGGCGCCTCTTCGGCCCCGTCTACTTCCTTTCTGTTCTTCAACCGTCCCTCCTTTCCTTCTATTTCCTTCCTACTTACTTTCTCACCTCTCTATTACCTACTACTGGCGCTATATGACCTCACTGTTGCGGCGCCTATTATCGATCAAGCACACACAGACACATACACACAAACACACACGTTAATTAAGTACCATCTTTTAATCAATTTA
The DNA here is from genome assembly GCA_034508575.1 of Petrolisthes manimaculis. Lineage (NCBI taxonomy): Eukaryota > Metazoa > Arthropoda > Malacostraca > Decapoda > Porcellanidae > Petrolisthes > Petrolisthes manimaculis. The sequence goes on along the minus strand of JAWZYT010001034.1, from coordinate 86,777 downwards.
CTATGACCATCTAGTCACTATTCAAAACAAGAGCATCATATGAGAACGTGAACACATTTTAGGCAGCAATTTGTTTGAGTTAAACATAAATATATATACGTATTGAAACTAATGTCCACGATTGTACAGTCACAAGCCATAACCAATTACAACGCTAATCTTCCCATATACTAACTCGGGTCTATTTTAAATAATAACAAAAACAACAACAACAACAACCAGATTTACCAACAACAACCCAACAACCAATATTTCTCTTCTTTGATTGAATTAAATAGATGAACGTGTGATGCTTTGCTACCACGGCTCCTGGGCAGTGTACAGACCATCCCGAGGCAAGTTTGTAGTGGAAGATATTGACCCTTTCCTATGTACTCACCTGGTGTATGCCTTTGCTGGTCTACACGCTGATACACACACCATATACAGCCTCGACCCTTACAACGATCTTTATGAAAACTACGGCAAAGGTTAGTTAACACACATTTAGAAAGCTTTAGTGTGTGTGTGTGTGTGTGTGTTTGTGTGTGTGTGTGTGTGTGTGTGTGTGTGTGTGTGTGTGTGTGTGTGTGTGTGTGTGTGTGTAGTATTTTACGATGTGTGTATTGTATTTTAAGGTATGTGTGTGTATTGTATTTTACGATGTGTGTTTGTGTGTGTGTGTGTGTTTGTGTGTGTGTGTTTCTGTGTTTCTCTGTGTGTGTGTGTGTGTGTGTGTGTGTGTGTAATATTTTACGATGTGTGTGTGTAGTATTTTAAGGTATGTGTGTGTATGTGTCTAATATTTTACGATATGTGTGTGTGTGTGCAGTACTTTACGATGTGTGTGTGTGTGTGTGTGTGTGTGTGTGTGTGTGTGTGTGTGTGTGTGTGTGTGTGTGTGTGTGTGTGTGTGTGTGTGTACAGTAGATATTAATTTTGTGGTGGAAAGCATTGTTTATCAATGAACGACGATAACCTACAGATAAAACTTTTTCCCATCGTTACCCCAATATAATGTACGGATTCTTTGATGGAGCGAAGTAAAAAGAAAACGAAAAATAATATGGTAAACTCTTTTAGACTTATAAAGCTTTTTTGGTGTGGTTTCTGCCTGGCTATATGTATGTACAGCCATAATCAAATAACCACCAACACTTTCCTTTCATCATAACAAATATCTTGGTAATAAAGAACAACACGTGTATGATTTTGCAGCACCTCATAATTGATTGTGGTTAATATGATTCAACCCAACCCAACCCAACCCTGCCTAACCTAACCTAACCAAATCAAACCTAACCTAACCCTGCCTAACCTAACCAAATTAAACCTAACCCAACCCTGCCTAACCTAACCTAACCAAATCAAACCTAACCCAACCCAACCCTGCCTAACCTAACCAAATCAAACCTAACCCAGCCCTGCCTAACCTAGCCTAACCAAATCAAACTTAACCCAGCCCTGCCTAACCTAAACTAACCTAACCTAACCAAATCAAACCTAACCCAACCCTGCCTAAACTAACCTAACCTAACCAAATCAAACCTAACCCAACCCTGCCTAACCTAACCTAACCCAACCCTGCCTAACTTAAACTAACCTAACCTAACCAAACCAAACCTCTTTTTTTTCCATGGCCTCGCTGGTGATACGTAAACAAACCCCATCAGGAGGTTACAAGAGGTTTACTGGCCTGAAGAAAGTTAACCCAGACCTCAAGACTCTACTGGGACTGGGAGGATGGACAGAAGGCTCGACAAAATACTCTCAGGTGAGGAAGGAAAGAAAAGAGGAGGAGGAGGAGGTGAAGGAAATGTTGAGTGGTTTCTCTCTCTCTCTCTCGTTCTTTTTCTCTGTCTCTCTCTCTCTCTCTGTCTCTCTGTCTCTGTCTCTTTCTCTCTCTCTCTCTCTCTCTCTCTCTCTCTCACACACACACACACACACACACACACACACACACACACACACACACACACACAGGTGAGGAAGGGAAAAATAAAGAAATGAAATATATACACTACACCCCAATCTCTCTCTCTCTCTCTCTCTCTCTCTCTCTCTCTCTCTCTCTCTCTCTCTCTCTCTCTCTCACACAAAGGTCAGATATATTAGGCCTTGAATTATTAACTACAATATTTAGGTCAAATTTTGTCCTTCAGATGAGATATAATGTAGTTTTGAAATATAAATGTTGGTTTTGACTTTTTGTTGGGTTGTATGTACAGCCACAATCAAATATCCACCCACACTTTCCTTCCATCGTAGTAAATATCTTGGTAATAAAGAAAAACACGTGTATGATATTGCACCACCTCATAATAATAATAATAATAATAATAATATCCACCCACACTTTCCTTCCATCGTAGTAAATATCTTGGTAATAAAGAAAAACACGTGTATGATTTTGCAGCACCTCATAATAATAATAATAATTGAGGGGGTTGAGTTGACGTAAGGTGTTGTTGTTGTATGATTATAGTTTGATATGATACTGAATTATTTATTTGCACGATGGAAGGAAAGTGTCGGTGGATATTTATTTGTGGCTGTTCATAATTAATTCCTCCTGTATATTTTCCCAACAGATGGCATCAAGCAAGGAGACAAGGACGACGTTTATAAAGAGCTGTGTGACCTTCCTACACAAGTATGGGTTTGATGGCATGGATATTGACTGGGAATATCCAACCCTGAGAGGAGGCAACCCACAGGACAAGGTTAGACCAAGGAGAAGGAAGGCATCGTAGTAATTAGATCCACAGATAACCAGAGAGACACATAGAGCTAACACCCGTATTTTTAAAACATTTGAGGGCCCTTACTGGAGCTCTATGAACCCTCCAAACTACTCCAGGCAACAGATTCCCTATTCGAAACACTGAAACGTTTTGTGGCCTGGATTATTTGGAGGGTTCATAGATCTCCAGTAAGGGCCCTCAAATGTTTTAAAACTACGGGCGTAACTCCTTTTATTGTATTATTTATTGTCCCACAGGCTAAGTGATCTACTGACCATGTGATAAGGGGGTGTGGGAATTAGGGGGCAGACTTAGGGGTGGACTGGGGGGGTGCGGGAATAGGGGGACAGGCATGGGGTGGGTAGAAAGTATGTCCCACTATTCCTGCACTCTCCTAACCACCCACCAACCAACCCCAAGCCTGTCCCCCTACTCCCATACCCCCCAAACTCCCCCCAAGCCTGTCCCCTACTCCCATACCCCCCAAACTCCCCCCAAGCCTGTCCCCTACTCCCACACACCCCTTAAAAGGATCGTGCTAAATTCATTCATCTTATATCGAGGTTTTTTTGTATAATAATATATGAGTAATGATTCAAGGTTATCAGTAGCATATATTCCCATCACCTTCCTCAGGTTAACTTCGGTCTGTTACTAAAAGAGATGAGGCCTGTGTTTGATCAGCATGGACTTCTCATTACTGCAGCTGTCTGTGCTGGTAAACTCACCATTGATGTGGCTTACGACATACAGGCTTTCTCAAGGTCAGTGCATCATCGGCCCCAAGTACCATGGTGCTATTAGTTTTTTTAAATAAAGTTTTTAACAATAATCGGCATCCAATACATGATGCTTTTCCGGAACCGTTCAATCCTACCTGATGAGTTATTAGTTTATATATATATATATATATATGCCCATATTACTTCTTTATATTAGTCATTGCATTCTCATGGGTCCTGCCTACCCGTATGTATTGTTGTCTGTCTGTTGATTGACGCTACGGCACAATTAACAATAATAAAACAAACTTCTTTATATTATGGTAAGCAAAGTCCTCACACCCGTAGTTTTAAAACATTTGAGGGCCCTTACTGGAGCTCTATGAATTCTCCAAACTACTCCAGGCCACAGATTCCCTATTCGAAACACTGAAGCGTTTTTTGGCCTGGATTATTTGGAAGGTTCACAGAGCTCCAGTAAGGGCCCTCAAATGTTTTAAAATTACGGGCCTCAGAACTATAATTTCCACAGTTACCTTGACTTGGTAAATCTGATGGCATACGACTTCCATGGTTCCTGGGAGACGTTTGCACACCACCATGAACCTCTCTATGCTTACTCTGAGGATAAAGGGGCTTACCTAAGACTCAATGTGGTTAGTGGATTTATTTACCGTTTTGAGGAGATAGTTGGGTCGTATGTATATATGTACAGCCACAATCAAATATATATCCACACACACTTTCCTTCCATCGTAGTAGTAAATATCTTGGTAATAAAGAACAACACGTGTATGATTTTGCACCACCTCATGATAATAATAATAATAATAATAATAATATCCATCGACACTTTCCTTCCATCGTCGTAGTGAATATCTTGGTAATAAAGAACAACACGTGTATGTATGATTTTACAGCACCTCATAATAATAATAATAATTGAGGGGGTTGAGTTGACGTAAGGTGTTGTTGTTGTATGATTATAGTTTGATATGATACTGATTATTTTTTCTTGCAGCACCTTATCATAATAATTGAGGGGGTTGAGTTGACGTAAGGTGTTGTTGTTGTATGATTATAGTTTGATATGATACTGATTTATTTATTTGCACGATGGAAGGAAAGTGTTGGTGTTTATTTGACTGTGGCTGTACACTGTCTCACCACAATCCCTGGCCCTCCTGTGTCTAATCCTGAGATCTGAAGCAGGTGGTTACTGGACAACATCCCACCCAAACCATCATAACGACACCGACACATCACATCCAGAAACCACCCTCTCCAGATCTCGGGCAAATACTTAATTAAGGGACCCTGTGATGTAGTCGGAAAATTGGAGATATGCGAGTCCTTCAAATATTGCCACGAAACACTAGTTATCTGGAAAGGGTTTGTTTCATGGCATGTTCAGGAGGAATCAAAAGCCACCCATTTTCATACACGATCACAGGGTCCTTAAGTGGGCTACATGCTGTGAGGTTCTAACCATCCAAAACATGTCATAAACTTGCTACACTGTTCTTTGTTGTAATTTACTTTACAGGACTATGCTGTAAAATACTGACTACTTACCTCATCTTGTTTATTTACAGGAATATACTGTAAAATACTGACTACTTACCTCATTATGTTGTTTATTTACAGGAATATGCTGTAAAATACTGACTACTTACCTCATCTTGTTTATTTACAGGAATATGCTGTAAAATACTGACTACTTACCTCATTATATTGTTTATTTACAGAAATATGCTGTAAAATACTGACTACTTTACCTCATTATGTTGTTTATTTACAGGAATATGCTGTAAGATACTGACTACTAATTATATGCTGTAAAATACTGACTACTTTACCTAATTATATTGTGTATTTACAGGAATATGCTGTAAAATACTGACTACTAATTATATGCTGTAAGATACTGACTACTTGCCTCATTATATTGTGTATTTACAGGAATATGCTGTCTCATCTTGTTTATTTACAGGAATATGCTGTCTCATCTTGTTTATTTACAGGAATATGCTGTAAAATACTGACTACTTACCTAATTATGTTGTTTATTTACAGGAATATGCTGTAAAATACTGACTACTTACCTCATTATATTGTTTATTTACAGGAATATGCTGTAAAATACTGACTACTTACCTTATTATATTGTGTATTTACAGGAATATGCTGTAAAATACTGACTACTTACCTCATTATATTGTGTATTTACAGGAATATGCTGTAAAATACTGACTACTAATTATATGCTGTAAGATACTGACTACTTACCTTATTATATTGTGTATTTACAGGAATATGCTGTAAAATACTGACTACTTACCTCATTATATTGTATATTTACAGGAATATGCTGTAAAATACTGACTACTAATTATATGCTGTAAGATACTGACTACTTACCTAATTATGTTGTTTATTTACAGGAATATGCTGTCTCATCTTGTTTATTTACAGGAATATGCTGTAAAATACTGACTAATTACCTCATTATATTGTGTATTTACAGGACTATGCTGTAAGATATTGGCTACACTTAGGTCTACCACCGAGCAAACTATTGATGGGCGTTGGTACATATGGTCGTTGTTATACACTCACCTCCATTGTCAACACAACACCTTACTCATCCGCTCCTCAACCTGGCTTGCCCGGACCGTATACAAGAGCTAGGGGTTTACTTGGCTACAATGAGGTGTGTGTGTGTGTGTGTGTGTGTGGGTGTGTGTGGGGAGGGGGGAGGGGGTCAGAAGAGGAGGGAATCTATGTGTGTGTGTGTGTGTGTGTGTGTGTGTGTGTGAGGTCAGAAGAGGAGGGAATGTATGTGTGGGTGTGGGTGTGGTCAGAAGAGGAGGGAATCTATGTGTGTGTGTGTGTGTGTGTGTGGTCAGAAGAGGAGGGAATCTGTGTGTGTGTGTGTGTGTGTGTGTGTGTGTGGTCAGAAGAGGAGGGAATCTATGTGTATGTGTGGGTGGGTGTGGTCAGAAGAGGAGGGAATGTATAATAATAATAATAATAATAATATACGGTTTATTGGTGAATGGCAGCTGATAGGCTGAAAATATACATAATACTTTTAAAATGATAATAAAATGAGGATGAATGAATGGATACATATATAAATATTAGAGATGAATAATAAATTGATTGCAGAGCATAGAAAATACAGAAATATACAAATACAAATATATAAATACTATAGTACTGTACATGTGTACATGTCCTGGGAGAGTAGTGGTGTCAGGTCAGGATTAGGATTAAGGGGGGGATTAATATTGAGGTGCAGTGTAGGCCAGTGTGTGTGTGTGTGTGTGTGTATGTGTGTGTGTGTGAGGTTACAGAAGAGGAGGGAATCTATGTGTGTATGTGTGTGTGTGTGTGTGTGTATGTGTGTGTGAGGTCAGAAGAGGAGGGAATGTATGTGTGTGGGTGTGGTCAGAAGAGGAGGGAATCTATGTGTATGTGTATGTGTGGTCAGAAGAGGAGGGAATCTATGTGTATGTGTATGTGTGGTCAGAAGAGGAGGGAATCTATGTGTATGTGTGTGTGTATGTGTGTGTGTGAGGTTACAGAAGAGGAGGGAATCTATGTGTGTGTGTGTGTGTGTGTGTGTGTATGTGTGTGTGTGTGAGGACAGAAGAGGAGGGAATCTATGTGTATGTGTATGTGTGTGTGTGTATGTGTGTGTGAGGTTACAGAAGAGGAGGGAATCTATGTGTATGTGTATGTGTGTGTGGTCAGAAGAGGAGGGAATGTGTGTGTGTGTGTATGTGTGTGTGTGTGTGTGTTTGTGAGGTTACAGAAGAGGAGGGAATCTATGTATGTGTGTGTGTGGGTGTGGACAGAAGAGGAGGGAATCTATGTGTGTGTGTGTATGTGTGTGTGTGTTAATTTTAAGAGTGTATGTACATAATTTTGTATAAATTAATATTGAGTTCAGTTCTGTTTATAACTTGGTTTGAATTTATTTTCTTACTGTCAAGGTTCAGTCTCAGATAATATATAATTTTATTTGCACTCTGATTCCGATTTTGATCCTAATTTTTTGTTTATTTTGATTCTATTTTTTTGTTGATTTTGATTTTAATTCTTTGTTGATTTTATTCTATTTTTTTTGTTGATTTTGATTTTAATTTTTTGTTTATTTTTATTCTATTTTTTATGTTGATTTTTATTCTATTTCTAATTTGTTGATTCTAATTCTTTTTGTTTATTCTAATTTTTTGTTGATTATGATTCTTTATGTTGTTTATTCTAATTCTTTGTTGATTCTAATTCTCTATGTTGTTGATTCTAGTTATCTATGTTAATTTTGATTCTAATTCTTTTTGTTGATTCTATTTCTTTTAGTTGATTCTAATTCTTTGTTGAATATGATTCTTTATGTTGTTGATTCTAATTCTCTGTTGATTTTCATTCTAATTCTTTTTGTTGATTCTGATTCTTTGTTGATTCTAATTATTTTTGTTTATTCTAATTCTTTGTTGATTATGATTCTTTATGTTGTTGATTCTAGTTATCTATGTTGATTTTTATTCTTTATGTTGTTTATTCTAATTCTCTATGTTGATTTTGATTCTATTTCTTTTTGTTGATTCTAATTCTCTGTTGATTCTAATTCTCTGTTGATTCTAATTCTCTATGTTGTTGATTCTAGTTATCTATGTTAATTTTTATTCTATTTCTTTTTGTTGATTTTATTTATTTTAGTTGATTCTGACTCTGTATATTGATTTATATTTTACTTTCCACTGTTGTCCTGCCAGATCTGTGAGGCACACATAAAGGGAGGATGGACTGTAGTGAGGGACAAGACCATGGTATCACCGTATACCTATAGTGGTCGTCAGTGGTGTGGCTACGACGACCCTACCTCTGCTGCTGTCAAGGTTAGGTTAGGTTAGGTTGGGTTAGGTTAGGTTAAGGTTAGGTTAGGTTAGGTTAGGTTAGGTTAGGTTAGGTTAGGTCAGGTTGGGTTGGGTTGGGTTGGGTTGGGTTGGGTTGGGGTGGGGTGGGGTGGGGTGGGGTGGGGTGGGTTGGGTTGGGTTGGTTTAGGTTGGGTTGGGTTGGTTTAGGTTGGGCTGGGTTGGTTTAGGTTGGGTTGGGTTAGGTTAGGTTAAGGTTAGGTTAGGTTGAGGTTAGGTTGGGTTGGGTTGGGTTAGGTTGGGTTGGGTTGGGTTGGGTTGGGTGGGAGGGGGGGGGGAGTTCTGTGTTTTGTGTGAATCTAGAGCAACACAATCCCCCAAACTATTCTAAGCAACAGCTAGAGCAACACAATCCCCCAAACTATTCTAAGCAACAGAACAGTTATTTTTGCTCTTCTGGTCCTGTTTCCTGGCATACTTTGGAGGAATCATGGCACTTCAATGCTAGCTCCTTATTCATTCTTTAAAGAGTTAAAAAAATTATTAATAATAATAGTAATGATAATATTATTATTAGTATTAGTATTACTATTACTTTTACTATTATTATTATTATTATTATTAATATTATTATTATTATCATTATTATCATTATTATTATTATCATTATCATTGTCATTATCATTATCATTGTCATTATCATTATCATTATCATTATTTATTATTATTTATTTTTATTATTTATTATTTTTATTATTTTTATTATTTATCATTTATTAATAATATATATTTTTATTATTTATTATTATTATCATTTATTATTATTTATTATTATTAATATTTTCCTGTCCATTTTCACCGACAGGCTCATTACATCAAGAACTCCGGTTTGGCTGGTGCAATGGTTTGGTCTTTGGATACTGACGACTTCTCAGGGTATTGTACCACCTCCTCCTCAACACAACAACACTCAGTGAGGGGAAGGAGGCAGAGTTTAGATGTGAGGGAAGACAGAAGAGAAACAGGAGAGGAGATGTGGGAAGAGGGAGAGACAGGAGAAGTAGTGAGGGATGAGGGAGAGACAGGAGAAGAGGTTAGGGATGAGGGAGAGAGAGGAGAAGTAGTGAGGGATGAGGGAGAGACAGGAGAAGTGGTGAGGGATGAGGGAGAGACAGGAGAAGTAGTGAGGGATGAGGGAGAGACAGGAGAAGTAGTGAGGGATGAGGGAGAGAGAGGAGAAGTAGTGAGGGATGAGGGAGAGACAGGAGAAGAGGTTAGGGATGAGGGAGAGACAGGAGAAGAGGTTAGGGATGAGGGAGAGAGAGGAGAAGTGGTGAGGGATGAGGGAGAGAGAGGAGAAGTAGTGAGGGATGAGGGAGAGAGAGGAGAAGAAGTGAGGGATGAGGGAGAGAGAGGAGGAACGGGAGAGGAGATGTGGGAAGAGGGAGACAGAGGAGAAGTAGTGAGGGAAGAGGGAGAGAGAGGAGAAGAGGTGGAGGGAAAGGGACGAGACATAGGAGAAGAGAGAATGGTAGTAGCAATAAGGGAAAAGGAAAATTATTTAAGTGTAAGGGAAGAAGGAATAGAGGAGGGAGAGGAGAATGAAAGTGTACAGGGACAGGAAGGAGAAAGAGAAGAAGAGAGAAATGCAATACAAATAAGAGGAGAGGAGGAGGAGGGCTTAAGTGAGAAAGAGGGAGGAGAGAGAGGAGAAGAGGAAGGAGAAACAGAAGACGACAGAAGAGAGGCAGTAGCAGAAGAGGATGCAAGGATAGAAGGAGAAATCAGAGGGATGGAACAAGTGGCGAGAAGAATAGAGAGAATGGACAGTAGGATAGGAAGAGTGGAGAGAAGAATTAACCAAAGGACAGAGGAACAACGTGATGGGCAAGCATGGAAGGGTGATAAAGTGAGATTCCCCATCATTACAACGATCCGTACTATTCTGAGAGATGGCAAACCTATACCAACCCCAACCCCAGCTCCTGTTCCAACACCTACAACCACGGTAAGTTTCCAGCCACTCATATACTATTCCAACCCCAACCCCAGCTCCTGTTCCAACACCTACAACCACGGTAAGTTTCCAGCCACTCATATACTATTCCAACCCCAACGCCAGCTCCTATTCCAACACCTACAACCACGGTAAGTTTCCAGCCACTCATATACTATTCCAACCCCAACACCAACTCCTGTTCCAACACCTACAACCACAGTAAGTTTCCAGCCACTCGTGTATTATAATTCTGAGGTTTGTGTCGTGAATGAACGTCACCTGATCTTTACTGTAGTCCCACGAGGTGTAGCCACAATCAAATATCCACCCACACTTTCCTTCCATCGTGGCAAATAAATCAGTATCATATCAGCATATAATCATACAACAACAACACCTTACGTCAACTCAACCCCCTCAATTTATTATTATTATTATGAGGTGCTGCAAAATCATACACGTGTTGTTCTTTATGACCAAGATATTTACTACGAAGGAAGGAAAGTGTGGGTGGATAACAGCAGTGGGAAAGCAGGAATGACTGTAACTCTTCTTTCATCTCCTATTGCATACGAAAAAATAACATATTTTTATCATCTTTTTCTTCCCAGGATATTCCCACAACTACAACCACCGACTCACCCACACCCACAACCACAACCTCACCCACTTCCACTCCAACTCCCACACCCACTCCAACTCCCACACACACTTGCCACCGCGAGGGATTCAACGTCGACCCCAAGGGAGATTGTACTAAGTTCTACGAATGTCACCAGGTGGGTAATAAGGCAGAGAGAAGGACTAAGTGAGGGCTGTATGAATATATATATATATGGTGTTAACTATGTTCAGGTACAGCCACAATCAAATATCCACCAACATTTTCCTTCCATCGTAGTAAATATCTTGGTAATAAAGAACAACACATGTATGATTTCGAAGCATTAAGATATTAAAAAGCCATGATGACATAACACATCCTTGTCTAAGTCATACACTGATATTGGACTTTTCCTCTACGCGAACACACGTATAGGTATACATGTGTGATACTATCTGTTGTTGTTGTTGTTGTTGTTGTTTTCAGGAGGATGGCAAATGGCGTGTGTGGGAGTTCCATTGTGCCCCTGGTACTGTGTTTGTTGAGGACCTTCAGGGTTGTGACTTTCCTGACTTACACCCACCTTGTCCTCTAATGCCAACACTGCCACCCAGGACAAGTGGAGATGCACCCAGTTATTTAACCCTGCTAACCCAGTCAAGAGGAAATGTACACAGAACTCTCCTGCCAACTCTGTCTCCTCCCCTGTCAACCCCTTCAAGTGGAAATGTACCCAGTTATTTAACCCTGCTAACCCTGCCAAGAGGAAATGTACACAGAACTCTCCTGCCAACTCTGTCTCCTCCCCTGTCAACCCCTTCAAGTGGAAATGTACCCAATTATTTAACCCTGCTAACCCTGCCAGGAGGAAATGTACACAGAACTCTCCTGCCAACTCTGTCTCCTCCCCTGTCAACCCCTTCAAGTGGAAATGTGCCCAGTTCTACTCCTTTGTCAACCCTGTCAAGCAGAGATACGTACGGTTCTCCTCTCCTGCCAGCCCTGTCAAGCAGAGATACATACGGTTCTCCTCTCCTGCCAGCCCTGTCAAATGGATATGTGGCTGCAACTACCCTGTCATCCAACACCGGTGACAACGTTCCTGAGAATGCATTTAGTCTTCATACTAACATGTTAAACTATGACCACGACACCAATCCCTCTAACTCTCAGTCTTCTAATGTTTCCTCAAACTCCGTGACCTCACAAAATAATTCTTATTCTCCTTACTCTAGCACCAACACCTTCTCCTCCTCCTCTTCCTCCTCTCCCATCTCTTCCTCCTCTTCCACCTCCTCCTCCCCCACCTCTTCCTCCTCCTCCACCTCTTCCTCCTCCTCCACCTCTTCCTCCTTCCCCACCTCTTCCTCCTCCTCTTCCTCCTCTTCCTCCTCTTCATTCCATTACATCAAAAGTGTATGGGATCCAGAGAGTAAGGCTAAATGGATGAAGACACACAGGGCTTTGATGGAAGAAGGAATGTTGGAGAAAGACGAGGGAGAATCCAACACAGTATAAGAACGACTGTAGTTGTGTCTGTATCCACGGCAAAGAGCATCGGAGGAACTGGACCACCTGACGCTTTACGAGACAGAGAGCTTTACAAGATTTAGAGACAAAACTCGTGTCGCTGTCTTGTCCAATTATTTAAGGGTGTGTGGGAATAGGGGAACAGGCTTGGGGGGGGATTGGAGGGATTAGGAGGGTGCGGGAAAGAGAGAGAGAAAGAAAGAAAGGTATCAACATTGCGTGCCTCGGTGAAACAAGTGAGACGACAGGACTTTTGCCACAGACTGTACGGTGTTGTTGTTGTTGTTGCTTCCATATCCATTCTATCAAGCTTATATATATATATATTTGTTTACTCCCTGTTACAAACTGTATACTGTACTGGCTCCAACCCTCCATGGTTATAATAGGTTAATATTTGTATCATTTTTTGTACTGAGCTGGGGAACGCGATGAGACTGTATTTAATTAAGGGACCCTGTGTTGTAGTCGGAAAATTGGAGGCAAACGAGTCCTTCAAATATTGCTACTATATAAACACTACTCATATAGAAGGAGCTCGTTTCGTAGCATAGTCAGAAGGAATGAGAAGACTCCAATTTTCATACACGACCACACGGGCATTTAAGGCTATCCTATGGTTAGTTTTATGGCTACAGCCTTAGTAAGCTCTTTTGGCAGGAAGAGATTCAGCCAGTATACAATTCAGTTCGTAATAATACTACCCAATAATCTTCTATATAATATTATATGTCAACTTTATACAGTATAATATTAAAGGCCTGTCTACACTAGAGACCCTATAAATATATAGAGAGATTGGACGGCCAATATTTTTACTGCTCGCTGGTTGAATGAGCCGCCATTTGTCCTATACTAACTTGAGAGGTATCGCGGAAAATTCAAAGATGAGGAACGACGAGGAAACATGGCGGCCGTGAATGTTGATAAAGGGACGGACATTGCCCACGCTGCCAGTAGGTGGTTGAGTGAGGTATGTACGATAAAGCTGTAGCAACTTAAGAAGGTGTGGAAATAGGGGGACAGGCTTGGGTTTTTTTTGGGTGGGGATGTGCAGGATTAGGGGGACAGGCTAGAGGGGGTTATATTAGGGGTGTGTGGAAATAGGGAGACAGGCTATCTACCCACCCCAAGCCTGTCCCCCTATTCCCACACACCCCTTAAACGTGCCCAACGACTGGCTTGTCCGCTGATAATCCCTGCTTGTGTAGACGGATCTTAAAAGGGGGTTAGTTTTTTTCTGTTTAAGTGCTCGTCTACAGATTTGGGTAAATTTTAAATCTGACTACTGTAGATGAGTTAGACTGGAGTGGGAGTGGGAGTGAGACGGGAGTGGGAGTGGGAGTGGGAGTGAGACTGGAGTGGGAGTGGGAGTGAGACGGGAGTGGAAGTGGGAGTGGGAGTGGGAGTGGGAGTGGGAGTGAGACTGAGACTGAGACTGGAGTGGGAGTGGGAGTGGTGAACATTAATCCAAATCAATTATCCCACTTGTATTTACAAATGTTACGTTTATATTCTGAATTTAATAAACTCTTTTATCAACACCCTATCATCTGGTCATTAATTATTCTTGAAAACGGACCCTGAATTTAATAAACTCTTTTATCAACACTCGATAATCTGGTAATTAATTATTCTTGAAAACGGACCCTGTGATGTAGTCAGAAAATTGGAGGTAAACGAGTCCTTCAAATATCACCACGAAACACACACACCTATACGGAAGGAGCTCGTTTCGTGGCATAGTCAGGAGGAAACAGAAGCCTACAATTTTCTTACACGATCATCAGGTCCTTAATTAAACTCCCATCTACTGTATGTTGTTAGTAGTGTATTATCCGTTATTATACTGTTTTAATAATGAAGTTCTTTGTATTCCTTTGTATTCCTTTGTATATGTATGTATATCTGAAGAAAAACAACCACCTACAGTATCGGCAAAAAAAGATGTTAACTACCATCGACATCGAAGGCAAGATGTGTCACAACTGAAGTTAACAATATACAAACAACCTTAGTATCTTTTAAACGTATTTTTTCACTGTACTGCTTTACAAGATTTGGGCAATATATACTTTAAGGGTTTTGGCGCCCCTTCAGCCCCAGCCACTACGTTTTAGTTCAACAATCCCTCTTTTATTTTTATTTCCTTCGTGCTTGCTGTCTCCCCTCTCTATCACCTATTTTCTGGCGCTATAGGACCTCGATGTAGCGGCGCCTAATATCCATCAATCAATCAATCTTCAACTGTCCCTCTTTTCTTTTTATTTCCTTCGTGCTTGCTGTCTCACCTCTCTCTATCACCTATTTTCTGGCGCTATAGGACCTCCATGTTGCCAAGCCTAATATCCATCAATCAATACGTCTTTACAACATAATTTTCTTGTCGAGAATCAAAATACTGTACACACTTTGTCATTTTATTAAATCTGCTGAATACTCATGTTACATTATTATTATTATTATTATTATTATTATTATTATTATTATTATTATTATTATTATTATTATTATTATTATTATTATTATTATTATTATTATTATCATTATTATCATTATTATTATCATTATCATTATCATTATCATTATCATTATCATTATCATTATCATTATCATTATCATTATCATTATCATTATCATTATCATTATCATTATCATTATTATTATTATTATTATTATTATTATTATTATTATTATTATTATTATTATTATTATTATTATTATTATTATTATTATTATTATTATTATTATTATTATTATTATTATTATTATTATTATTATTATTATTATTATTATTATTATTATTATTATTACCAAGTTAACATACCTTGGTTTGCACTGGGGGTTATGGATGTGATTTAAATATTGTTTTTTTCTGGAGTAAATGATTTTTCCAAAGTACTACAAGCAACAACAGACTACCATTAGTTTTGTTCATCGGGTCCTGTTGTTTCCTGACATACTTTGGAGGAATCAAGGCACTCCAATAAAACAAAATAATAAATTAACCACTAACCCAACCTATGAGTGGATATTTGTATTGTATTGTATTGAGGGTTTATGGTATACTCGTGGTAAAGTCATGGTGTAATGTACTGCAACACCTTCCAATGAGATGGCTTCGAAAAATGATCCGAAACTATAGCTGTTGGTGTGTGCAATTTTGGTTCATAAAATTAACTCAAATAGCTCGCTTTTATTCACCAGGTTGCAGTACATTAGACCATGACTTTATATCATTTCTGACCAGAGTGTGAGGAACAGAGGTAATTATTAAGCTTCGAATCGTCTGGTATTGTTCATTTCCCCCACCCAGTACACCTATAGAGGCTGAGTTTGAATGCAGAGTGTGTGTGTGTGTGTGTGTGTTATTGCTCATTTCCCCACTCAGTACACCTATAGAGGCTGAGTTCGAATGTTGTGTGTGTGGGTGTGTGTGTGTGTGTGTGTTATTGTTCATTTCCCCACCCAGTACACCTATAGAGGCTGAGTTCGAATGTTGTGTGTGTGTGTGTGTGTGTGTATGTGTGTGTGTGTGTGTTATTGTTGTTGTTCATTTCCCCACCCAGTACACCTACAGAGGCTGAGTTTGAATGGTGTGTGTGTGTGTGTGTGTGTCCTTCGTGTCTGGTCAGGGATTACGTATTACGAGTGTACACGAATTCACAGCAAACGGAATAATACACATGCACCCATAATTTTATACCCTGTGGAAAATGAGGCTATTACTGATCTGAAAAGGTAAGGGGAGGTGGGAATTAGGGGACAGGCTTGGGGGAGACTGGGGGGGTGCGGAAATAGGGGGACAGGCTTGGGGGGGTGCGGGAATAGGGGGACAGGCTTGGGGGAGACTGGGGGGGGGGGGGGGGTGCGGGAATAGGGGAACTAGCTTGGGGTGGGTAGAAAACATATCCCCCTACTCCTGCACCCCCAAAATCTCCCCCTAAGCCTGTCCCCCTATTCCTGCACCCCCCAAGCCTGTCCCCCTATTCCCCCCCCCCCCTTAAGAAGATTGCAACCAACCAACAGATAACAATTGCATTTCGACAGTAACCTAAAAAATTGTAATAAATGTGTTTACTAAAATTATATATAATCCTCCAAAGTATGCCAGGAAACAAGACGAGATTAACAAAAACAACAATGGTGGCTTGTTGCTTGGAATAGTTTGGAGGAATCAGAAGTTACTCCAGATTTACTAACACTTTCCCTCATTCTATTATCAATAAGGGACCCTGTGATGTAGTCAGAAAATTGGAGGTGAGCGAGTCCTACAAATATTGCCACGAAACACCATTTATATTGAAGGAGCTTGTTTTGTGGCATGATGGTCAGGAGAAATCACAGAAGTTCCAATTTTCATACACGAGCACAGGGTCCTTAATTAAGGGGGTAAATAATTTTTGTATGTACAGTTGCCCAAGAAAAGACTGCAACCAAATTTAGTGGTGGTGTGTGGCAATATCTGGCAACTGCTCCAAAGTAAACACTGGTATTTTATCAATGGATCACTCGGAACCTATAGTTAGCTGTATGGATAAATCAAATTAGCTGAAGCCAGTAATATCCATCCATACAAAGGTTGTAGGTGATCCATTAATAAAAAAAATACGAGTGTTTATTTTGGAGCAGTTGCCAGACATTGCCACACACCACCACTAAATTTGGTTGCAGTCTTTTCTTGGGCAACTGTACTGTACTTTTGAGTGCCTTGATTCCTCCATAGTATGTTAGGAAACAGAACCAGAATAGCAAAAGTAATGGTGTTCTCAGTTGATTGGAATAGTTTAATTGGAGGATTCAGTTGCTCAAGATTTATCAACACAAAACTAAATCCCCTAAATCAATCAATCAACCAACCAATCTCTCTCTCTCTCACTCTGAATGTAGTTTTTCTTTTCTTTTCTAGGTGTCACTATTATCGACTTTCTTTTCTTCACTTTACTTGATCATGGCTTCTATTTCCTCACTCTTAATATAGTTTTTTTTTTTTTTTCTAGGTGTCACTATAATCGACTTTCTTTACTTCAGTCTACTAACTACTTGATCGTGTCTTCTATTTCCTCTCTCTGAATATAGTTTTTTCTTTTCTTTTCTTGGGGTCACTACTATCAACTTTCTCTTCTTCAGTTTACTTGATCATGGCTTCTATCTCTCTCACTCTGAAAGTAGGTTTTTTTTCTTTTCTAGGGGTCACTATTATCGACTTTCTCTTCTTCAGTTTACTTGATCATGGCTTCTATTTCCTCTGTGGTTTCTGGCAGGAGTGCGTTGGTGGTCTCAGGGAGTAGTAGTGTGAGTAGACCAGCAGACATGGCAAAGACAGCAAACACCGTGGAAGGCAAGGCGTAGTGCACGTCACCCTACCCAGAAAAAAAAAATAGAGAGAGATAAGAAGAAGGGTATATGTGTGGTGCCTGCCTATCGTCTCTAGTCAGGGATTTAATATCATGAGTGTACAGTATAATAAAACACCACACCACACCATACCATACCACCCACCAAGAGTGTTAATATGTAAGGGGTGATGACACAGCCAATCCTTGCCACCATAGAGCACGTTCCCACAGCCATGTTTCGAACGGTGGTGGGGAAGAGTTCACTGGTGTAGACGTATTGTAATTGGAACACTGGCGTTGTGAAGAACTTACCCAGGTTCACCAAGCATATGTTTACCATAGTCATGTCTGTTGTGAAATGTAAAAAAAAGGTTTATTAGTCTGACTGCAAGAATTGATAAGGAAAAAGACTGTGATTTTTTTATTTTTTTTTATTAGTCTGACTGCCAGAATTGATTAGGAAAAAGACTGTGATTTTAATATATTTTTTTTTATTAGTCTGACTGCAAGAATTGATAACGAAAAAAACAGTGATCTTAAATATAAAAAAAGGTTCATTAGTCTGACTGCCAGAATAGATTAGGAAAAAAACTGTGATCTTAAATATAAAAAAATGTTTATTAGTCTGACTGCAAGAATAGATTAGGAAAAAAACTGTCCCTCTATTCCCACACACCCCTAACCCCCCCAAAAAACCCCAAGTCTGTCCCCCTACTCCTGCACCCCCAAACCTGTCCCCCCATTCCCACACACCCCTAACCCCCCCCAAAAAAAAACCAAGCCTGTCCCCCTACTCCTGCACCCCCCAAAACTCCCCCAAGCCTCTCCCCCTTCTCCTGCACCCCCTAAACACCCCCCCAAGCATGTCCCCTACTCCCACACCCCCTTAACTTACCCTCTGGCACGGCGAGAATAGCGAAGAGACACAGAGCACTCGCCATAAACATCCCACAAGTACCTGCTCGCCTTCCAAACCTGAGGGGAAATAACAGCAGGAATTAAGGGACATTTCGACAGTAACCTAAAGAATTGTAATAAATGTGTTTACTAAAATTATAATCCTCCAAAGTATGCCAGGACACAAGACGAGATTAAGGGACCCTCACTGTGTTGTAGTCAGAAAATTATTGGAGGTAAACGAGTCCTTCAATTATTGCCACGAAACAATACGTATATAGAAGGAGCTTGTTTCGTAGCATAGTCAGAAGGAATCAGAAGCCTCCATAAGATATCCTTAAAATTTGTCTCATTGCCTTTCTCAGCTCATGCTAATTTCTCATAAACTAACTTAATTAGGTGTTTCAGCAGTATACAAAATGTAATAAATAAGTAATATTATGTTGCAATGCTGCCAGCCACTTTCCGATATCATGAGGCCTGCCAGGAAATACTGCATCTTGTAACTCGACTTAGAGACGAGAGAAGTGTGTGTGTGTGTGTAAGATATTTGCATAGTGTGTGTGTGTGTGTGTGTGTA
>JAWZYT010001034.1:60000-62500 GCA_034508575.1 Petrolisthes manimaculis | reverse complement strand
CGACCGCTCATGAATCATTTGGGTGGCGAAGTCAGTATTACAAACATGCCAACCAACAATTTCGAGCACACATTCGAGATGCTAATGGGACCATGACGTGATGTATATAGTCAGCAGGAAATTGGAGATACAAGGGTTCTTCAAATATTACCACGAAACACCAACTCTATATAGAAGAAGCTTGTTTCGTGGCATAGACTGGAGGAATCGGAAGTCTTTCAATTCTTGTAAAGTCATGGTCTAATGTACTGCAACCTGGTGAATAAAAGCGAGCTATTTGAGTTAATTTTATGAACCAAAATTGCACACACCAACAGCTATAGTTTCGGATCATTTTTCGAAGCCATCTCATTGGAAGGTGTTGCAGTACATTAGACCATGACTTTACACGTTCACAGCTTACCGTCCCAGTCTTGCCTCACTTAGTAACGTTCTATCTGTGCTATAGAGAGGTCTCGCTGGGTTCTTCCTCCCCTGTAACCCCCTGTTGTTCCTGTGTTTTCTATTTATTTAAGTGAAAAAGAAGATTTATGGATTTATGTCTATATACTCCTGGTGTTGATAAATCTGGAGTAACTGATTCATCCAAACTATTCCAGGCAACACACCACCATTATTTTTGTTCATCTGGTTCTGTTTCCTGGCATATTTTGGAGGAATCAAGACACTCCAATGAACCAAAAGTAGACCCTCCCCTTAAGGACCCTGTGATCGTGTATGAAAATTGGAGGCTTCTGTTTCCTCCTGAATATGCCACGAAACAAGCTCCTTCTATATAGGTAGTGTTTCGTGGCAATAATTGAAGGACTCATTTACCTCCAATTTTCTGACTACAATACAGGGTCCCTTAAGGCAGTCAGTCAGTGTTATTACGTCGACATATCTTCCCCCAGACTACAAAGTTGGTATCCTTGTTTTTACAGCTGGGTACATTTATTATTTCTGACCAGAGTGTGAGGAGCAGAACGTTTTGAATCGCCTGGTATTGTTCATATACCCACTATCCAGTACACCTATAGAGGCTGAGTTAGTTCGAATGCAGGGTGTGTGTGTGTGTGTGTGTGTGTGTGTGTGTGTGTGTGTGTATATTGCTCATTTCCCCCACCCAGTACACCTATAGAGGCTGAGTTAGTTCGAATGCAGGGTGTGTGTATGTGTGTGTGTGTGTGTGTATTGCTCATTTCCCCCACCCAGTACACCTATAGAGGCTGAGTTAGTTCGAATGCAGGGTGTGTGTGTGTGTCTGTGTGTGTGTCTGTGTGTGTTTGTGTGTGTGTTTGTGTGTGTATGTTTGTGTGTGTGTGTGTGTGTGTGTGTGTGTGTGTATGTGTGTGTGTGTGTGGTGCCTGCCGCTCGTCTCTGGTCAGGAATTATGTATCACGAGTGTACACACCTACTTACTACTATATAGGTGAACAGGGACGTATATACGGGGCTTGGAAACTAATTATCCAACAACTTCACTGACTCAGGAATTGAACTCGGGATTTCTCGTTACACCATCAGTACCCGTATCTTTAGGTGAGTGTTGTAATGGTTTATGTTACTTATATTAGTAACCGTATACTAATGTACTTTGTAATGTACTAATGTAATGCACACACACACACACAGCATTAATACACACACACACACATGGCATTAATACACACAAACACACACACATCATTAATTAATACACACATACACACAACTTATTTCTAATATGAAACACACACACACACACACACACCTTATTGCTATTTTACACACACACACACAACTTATTGTTAATATGACACACACACACAAACACCTTATTGCTATTTAACACACACACACACACATACACACACACACACCAAGACCGTGGTGATGCACGTCTGTACCTCATCTACAGCTGTGCCGCCCCCCCAGCTCACAATTGGCCCTCATCCACTCCAAGTCATCCACTCCTTCAAGCTTCTCGGCATCACAGTGGATGATAAATTATCATGGAAGCAACATGTAGCTAGGATGGTTAAGGTAGCCTCTTACAAACTATACATGCTGCGCAGACTCAGGTCTCTGGGGACTCCAACAGGGGATTTGAAGGTAGTCTATACCACCTTCATATTACCCTCCCTACTGTACTCCTCCCCAGTGTGGTCTTCATCTCTCACTAAAACACAGCAACAACAGCTGGAGAAAGTACAGAAGAGGGCATGCAGGGTCATACTTGGCCCTGCCTACACCAGCTACAATCATGCCCTCACCACCCTGAGTCTGCTCAGCCTGACAGTCATGTATGAGCAAGCCCTTATCAAGTTTGGAGAAGGCTTGTTAAGTAACCCACGTCACCGTCACCTACTACCACCTAACGCTCCTCCATTAGCCAGGGCTACCAGACACCAAAACAAACTGGTGCCACTCAAAGCCCCTCGCACTGACCGCTATCGCCATAGCACTATTCACACTTTAGTGCGAACGATAAACAATTAAATTAACATGTACTGTATGTCTCCAAGTTGTAGCATTAGTT
>JAWZYT010001034.1:50000-55000 GCA_034508575.1 Petrolisthes manimaculis | reverse complement strand
GACATGTGTGTGTGTGTGTGTGTGTGTGTGTGTGTGTGTGTGTGTGTGTGTGACTGAAAACACTGTGGGTGGTGGTATTAGGGGGTGCAGGAGTAGGGGACAGGCTTGGGAAGTTTAGGGAGTGCGGGTTTTTTTGGGGGGTGCAGGAGTAGGGAAACAAGCTTTGGGGTGGGGTAGGGGGGGGGTTCGAGAATAGGGGACTGGCTTTCTACCCACTCCAAGCCTGTCCCCCTATTCCTGCACCCCCCCCCCCCCCCCAAGTCTACCCCCTATTCCCACACCCCCTTAATTAATATATTTCAACATCATCTCATTAGCAATATCCCAATTCCCTTTTCTATTTCTATTTCTATTTCTATTTTCATTTTCATTTTCATTTTCATTTTAATTTTCATTTTAATTTTAATTTTCATTTTTTTTGTTTTTTTCATATTTTTTTCATTTTTTTTTCATTTTTTTTTCATTTTTTTTTTCATTTTTTTTTTCATTTTCATTTTCATTTTCATTTTCATTTTTTTTTTTTTTTTTTTTTTTTTTTTTCAACGATCGGTACAGTGGACAGCATAAGTTCGCTTCCTTTCCACCATCTTATGTATTGAGGTATAGTAATGATATAACACCATTTGAATGCAGTGATGTGTACATAATATTATATACTTCTCGTGTGGTAAATTACATGTATATAATGTTAAAATAGTAACTGGTTTAGAATGTCACTATCTGGTTATATTAGCATTATGAAGTACAGTTGCCAAAAAATGTATTGCGACAACTATTGATACAACATTAAATATATCAATGTCCATAGTTGTTTGTCGGGATATATATATAAGTATGTATTACAGAAGGATATGTATATTTCCTTCTGTTACACATGTATATAAGTATGTATTACAGAAGGATATGTATATTTCCTTCTGTTACACATGTATATAAGTATGTATTACAGAAGGATATGTATATTTTCTTCTGTTATACATGTTTTATTATAAGTATGTATTACAGAAGGATATGTATATTTCCTTCTGTTATACATGTTTATAAGTATGTATTACAGAAGGATATATATATTTCCTTCTGTTATACATGTTTTATTATAAGTATGTAGTATAGAAGGATATGTATATTTCCTTCTGTTATACATGTTTATAAGTATGTATTACAGAAGGATATGTATATTTCCTTCTGTTATACATGTTTATAAGTATGTATTACAGAAGGATATGTATATTTACTTCTGTATATACATGCTTATAGTCCATACAAATAGTTGTGGATATTACTAGGGTTTAAGTTCTATCAAGATTTGTCGCAATATATGTATACCTTTTTTGGCAACTGTACATACATGAGATGGACGTGTATTTATGCTTCCGACTGTACATTTGCTGGTTCTTAGTGGGTTTCTATTTTTGGGTACACACACACACACACACACACACACACACACAAGAACACAGATTTAAACACATTACACAACAACACACTCCCCCTTCTCTCTCTCTCTCTCTCTCTCTCTCTCTCTCTCTCTCTCTCTCTCTTTTGTTTTGATGAATTGAGCCTAAAGGGAGAAGTACAGTGTTGGTAAATCTGGAGCAACTGAATCCTCCAAACTATTCCAAGCAACAACAGAACACCATTATTTTTGTTAACTTGGGCCTGTTTTCTGGCATACTTTGGAGGAATCAAGGCACTCCAATGTACCAAAAGTATACTCTGCCCTTAATTAAATAAAGTACCGTATCTGACACTGTTTTTAAGGGGATGTGTATGTGTGTATGTGTGTATGTGTATGTGTATGATAATATTTAGATACTGATATATTTGCAAGATGGAAGGAGGACAGAGTGTGGGTGTTGGATATTTGAGTGTGGCTGTACAGGGTAATGTGTTATATGATAATTATTTAGTTAGATAAGATACTGATACTGATATATTTGCAAGATGGAAGGAGACAGAGTGTGGGTGTTGGATATTTGAGTGTGGCTGTACAGGGTAATGTGTTGTATGATAATTATTTAGTTAGATAAGATACTGATACTGATATATTTGCAAGATGGAAGGAGGACAGAGTGTTGGTGGTGGTTATTTGAGTGTGACAGTACAGGGTCAACATTGAAGTCTTGACGTAAAAAATAAACAAACAAACCTGTACTCACCTTGGTATAGTAATGTTCCTCAGGTAATATATAGATGACTGGTTTAACTTGTCCACTTCTAACACACCACTCTCCTTTTCTAAGCTTTCCACGTGGCACCAGTGATCAGGCGTGAAGCTCAGGAACACTGTATTGGAGAAAAACGAGTCCTTCAAATATTGCCCCAAAACACCACCTATAGGGAAGGAGTTTGTTTCGTGGCATGGTCAGGAGGAATCAGAAGTCTCCTATTTTCATACACTCTTCCAAGCCAAATACCTTCATTATTTTTGTTAAGGGGGTGTGGGAGTAGGGGACAGGCTTGGGGGGGTGCGGGAGTAGGGGGACAGGCTGGCTGGGGGGGAGGGTTAGGGGGGTGCAGGAATAGGTTACAGGCTTTCTACCCGACCCAAGTAAGCCTGTCTCCCTATTCCCGCAGCCCCCAACCCCCCCCCCCAAGCCTGTCCCCTACTCCCGCACCCCCCCCCCCAAGCCTGTCCCCTACTCCCGCACCCCCTTAACAAAAATAATGAAGGTATTTGGCTTGGAAGAGTTGTGAATAATCAAATTGGGCCAGATTTAAAAATACTGACAATAAATTGTGTCCGTGGTAGTAAATATTATGAGTTTGTGCGTGTGTTAAATGTGTTTACAGTACTCTCTCTGTGTGTGTGTGTGTGTGTGTGTGTGTGTGTGTTACAAGCGCCAATGTGTCAAGTGTCTGGCCGGCAAAGATACTATCAACAATTTTATGTGCCGAGCTGTGATGTTTGTGTGTGTTTTTTTATTTATTTATTTATCTGTTGGTGTGTTTGTTTATGGTCTAGCGTCCACAGGTTTAGCCGTATGATGTTCATTTTTTTTCCATTGATAGATATTCATCATAAAACAAAATGATTAACTTTTGGGCAAAATCGGTCGAAGGTCAAGGTCACAAAAAAATAAAGATAGCAAAGGGCGAGTGGTTGATGTCTTGTTTTTTGTTTTGTTTTTTCTTATCGACACCAACCAATTAATATTATAATATTTTTTAAGGGGGTGTGGGAATAGGGGGACAGGTTTGGGGGGGTTAGGGGGGTGCGGGAATAGGGGACAGGCTTTCTACCCCCCACCCAAGCCTGTCCCCCTATTCCCACACACTCCCGAACCCCCCAAAGCCTGTCCCCTACTCCCGCACCCCGAAACTCCTGACTCTAAATTGGTGGGTTACTGAATCCTCCTTCCATCGTACAAATAAATCAGTATCATATAAAAAAAATAATCATACAACAACAACACCTTACGTCAACTCAACCCCCTCAATTATTATTATTATTATGAGGTGCTGCAAAATCATACATACATACACGTGTTGTTCTTTATTATCAAAATATTTACTACTACGATGGAAGGAAAGTGTGGGTGGATATTATTATTATTATTATTATTATTATGAGGTGCTGCAAAATCATACACGTGTTGTTCTTTATTGCCAAAATATTTACTACTACGATGGAAGGAAAGTGTGGGTGGATATTTGATTGAGGCGATACCAACACTTTCCTTCCAACATAGTAATATATATTTTGGGAAAAAAGAACAACACGTGTATGATTTTACAGCACCTCATAATAATAATAATTGAGGGGGTTGAGTTGACGTAAGGTGTCGTTGTTGTATGATTATATTTTGATATGATACTGATTATTTTTTCTTACAGCACCTTATAATAATAATTGAGGGGGTTGAGTTGACGTAAGGTGTTGTTGTTGTATGATTATATTTTGATATGATACTGATTTATTTACACGATGGAAGGAAGGTGTTGGTGGATATTGGATTGTGGCTGTACGTTTATAAATTGAGTACGTTTATTTTTTGATATAGTTAGGAGAAATCAGTAGCCTTCCTATTTACCAAAACAAGAGAATCTCCCATAAATTAAGTGCCGGAGAAAATAGAAAGAGAATAATAATGTACAATGAACGTAAACATCAAGTACAGCCTACACACGTGTTGTTTACTAAAGCCACGTTGTCAACAAACTTAGCAAGCAACTATATACTCTTAGTAGTGTGCCAGTCGCTGTCACCCCACCCCACTACACCTTCCCTCTCTCCATCCCTCCCTACCTTTATTTATCTCCTTCCTCCTCCCTCCCTCACCCCTCCCTCTCTTCCTCCCTCTCACTCTCCCACCCTGGCTCCCTCCTCCTCCCTCCATCACCCATGTGCCTTCCCTTTCTCCCTCCCTTTATTTATCTCCTGCCTCCTCCATTCCCCACCCCTCCCTCCCTCCCTACCTTTATTTATTTCCCTCTTCCTTCCTTCCTTCCTCCCTATTATCCTTTTCCCATCCTTCCTTCCTTGCTTCCTTCCTTCCTTCCTCCCTATCATTATTTTCCCTCTCTTCCTTCCTTCCTTCCTTCCTTCCTTCCTCCCTCTCCCCTATGCACCCCTAGCTAAATTACAATCAAAATATAATCATACAACATCTTACGTCAACGCATACCCCTCATTTTATTAGTATGAGATGCTGCAAAATCATACATACACGTGTTGTTGTTTTTATATGATCAAAATAATTACCACAATAAAAGGAAAATGTCGGTGGATATTATGATTTACGAGCTCGACTATACCGTACACACACACACACACACACATACAACACACACACACACACACACACACTCACCAGCCAGGATAGCATGAATGGCCGAGAAGATTTGAGAACAGCTGGCTATTACGAATATTCTCTTCTGCCATCGACACCACGACCCAGCCAACTCCAAGGCAGCGTCAAACCCTTCATCGCTCTCCTGTTGATAAGATAGATTTGGTTACGTTAGGTTAGGTTAGGTTAGGTTAGGTTAAGTTAGAT
>JAWZYT010001034.1:42500-47500 GCA_034508575.1 Petrolisthes manimaculis | reverse complement strand
AGGTTAGGTTTGGTTTGGTTAGGTTAGGTTAGGTTTGGTTTGGTTAGGTTAGGTTAGGTTTGGTTTGGTTAGGTTAGGTTAGGTTTGGTTTGGTTAGGTTAGGTTAGGTTAGAATTGGTTTGGTTAGGTTAGAATTGGTTTGGTTAGGTTAGAATTGGTTTGGTTAGGTTAGAATTGGTTTGGTTAGGTTAGAATTGGTTTGGTTAGGTTAGAATTGGTTTGGTTAGGTTAGGTTTGGTTAGGTTTGGTTTGGTTAGGTTTGGTTTGGTTAGGTTTGGTTAGGTTAGAATTGGTTTGGTTAGGTTTGGTTAGGTTAGAATTGGTTTGGTTAGGTTGGTTTGGGTTAGATTGGTTTGGTTAGGTTGATTGGTTTGGTAGGTTGATGGTTTGGTTGGGTTAGGTGGTTTGGTTAGGTTTGGTAGGTTAATTTGGTTGGTTGGGTTGGTTTGGTTAATTTGGTTTGGTTAGGTTTGGTTAGGTTAATTTGGTGGTTTGGGGTGGTTGGTTTGGGGTATTGGTTTGGTGGTGTGGTTGGTAATTTGGTTTGGTTAGGTTTGGTTAGGTTAAATTTGGTTTGGTTAGGTTTGGTTAGGTTAAATTTGGTTTGGTTAGGTTTGGTTAGGTTAAATTTGGTTAGGTTTGGTTAGGTTAGGTTAAATTTGGTTAGAATTCGTTTGGTTAGGTTAGGTTAGGTTAGGTTAGGTTAGATTAGATTAGATTAGATTTGGTTAGATTAGATTAGATTAGATTTGGTTTGGTTTGGTTAGGTTAGGTTAGGTTAGGTAAAATTATTCATATACCTTTAAAAGGGGGAAGTTTTTTTTTGTGTTGGTAAATCTGGAGCAACTGAATCCTCCAAACTATTCCAAGCAACAGAACACCATTATTTTTGTTCATTTGGTCCTGTTTCCTGGCATACTTTGGAGGAATCATCTCACTCGAATATACCAACAAGAACTACCTTAACAAATGATAAGGTTAGGTTAGTTTAATTCGGGTTAGGTTAGTTTAAAATAGGTTAGATTAGGTTAGGTAAAATTATTAATATTTACAAATGATAAGGATAGATTTGGTTTGGTTACGTTAGGTTAGATTAGGTTTGGTAAAATGATTAATATAGCTATACAAATGATAAAGTTAGGTTAGGTTAAAATAGGTTAGGTTAGATTAAGTTAGGTTAGATTAGTTGAAATTAAGATAGATTAGGTTAGATTACGTTAGGTTATATTAGGTTGAAATAAAGATAGGTTAAGTTAGATTACGTTAAGTTATATTTAGTTGAAATTAAGATAGATTAGGTTAGAATACGTTAGGTTATATTAAGTTGAAATTAAGATAGATTAGGTTAGATTACGTTAGGTTATATTAAGTTGAAATTAAGATAGATTAGGTTAGATTACGTTAGGTTATATTAGGTTGGAATTATTTATATATCTTTACAAATACGTGTAATAGGTTGGGCTGGTTGGTGTTAAGAAAGGGAGTAATTATTGATATAACTTATAAATACTGTCCCCTACTTCCGCACACACACCCACGACTATCTCTCTCTCTCTCTCTCTCTCTCTGTTCTATTTTTAAGGGTTTTGGCGCCCCTTCGAACCAAGCCACTAGCTTTTATTTCTTCAACTATCCTTCATTGCTTTCTATTTCCTTCCTGCTTGCTGTCACACCTCTCTATCCCCTTCTTCTGGCGCTATAGGACCTCGATGTTGCGGCGCCTAATATCTGTCAATCAATCAATCAATCCTGCCTTTTTCATTTATGTACAGCCACAATCAAATATCCACCGACACTTTCCTTCCATCGTACAAATATATCAAAATATAATCACACAACAACAACACCTTACGTCAACTCAACCCCCTCAATTATCATTAGTATGAGGTGCTGCAAAATCATACATACACGTGTTGTTCTTTATTACCAAGATATCTACCTACTATATGATGGAAGGAAAATGTTGGTGGTTATTTGATTATGGCTGTACAATAGAAACCTTATAATATATCTCCTTATTGCAGTAACCAACCAAGCCACTCATTGTTGTTGCTCTCATATATCAAACACCAAATCTTTCCTAGATAATTATCAACAGTGGAAAATTTTATCTCACGTTTGTCATTCACAGGGAGTATATACACGTGTTGATGTTGCTCAGTGATATATTCATTTTCCGTTCTGTATACTAGCTCGTCTCAGTCTGGTTCAGAAGGCCAATAAAAGGGTGTTTAATAAAGTTGAAAAATTACGTTATGTTTGGGTGGTAGCGAGAAAACAAACTAACAATAATCATAATATTATTCACATATTCCTAACCTAACCTAACCTAACCCATCTTAACTTAACCTATAATCTAACATAACCCAACTCAACAAAGCCCAACCTAACACTAACCCAAACCTTACCTAACCAAACCTATCCTAATTTACCAAATCTAACCTAACCTAACCGAACCTAACTCTACCCTAACATAACCCAACCCAACCCAACTTAACCCCCAACCCAACCAAACCTAACCAAACCTATCCTAACCCAACCCAACTCAACCTAACTCTAACCCAACCCAACCTATCCAAACCTATCCTAACCCAACCCAACCTAACCAAACCTATCATAACCTAACCAAACCTAACATAACCAAACCTATCCTAACCTATCCTAACCCAACCCAACCTAACCTAACTAACACAAACCCAACCAAACCAAACCCAACCCAACCCTACCTAACCAAACCTATCCTAACCCAACCCAACCTAACTCTAACACAAACCCTACCTAACCTAACCTAACCAAACCTATCCTAACCTAACCTAACCCAACCTAACCAAACCTATTCTAACCCAACCCAACCTAACCAAACCTATCCTAACCCAACCCAACTCAACCTAACTCTAATACAAACCCTACCTAACCAAACCTATCCTAACCGAACAGAAAGAAAAGAGTGGAGTGGATGGCAGTGATTCAGAGACGAGCCTACATGTATACAAAACGTTAACACACTGCCCAATACAGATTCACCTTCCACTTGCACTAATAACTGATAAAACCATAAAGTTACAAGTAGTCAAGTAAAGTTACAAGTACATACAGTAGTGGTGTCGAGTACTAGGGATTGTTATCAGGTCTCGTTACGTATAAAAAAAGATCTCTCTTCACTCCTCTGATAAATGTAAATGTTTGTTGGTAGGCGTTGTTGTTTATTGATGACAAAAACTTTCAGGGGTTTGGCTGGCAATATAATAAACAAAAATTATCTGCTTTCAGGACATTAAAACTTATATAAATTGTTGTAACTTTTATAGGTCTGGCTGGCAATATATATATATTTTTTAATCTGTTTTCAGGACACCCGGGTATTGTTGTAACTTTTATAGGTCTGTCTGGCAATATAATTTTTTTTTAATCTGCTTTCAGGACGGGTATTTTTGTTGTTGTGGGCATTTACCATCACTCACAGAAAGAGTATTATTATTATTATTTTTTTATTAGGGCCTTGATTGGGTTGGACAGTTGGCCCCCTCTCATATATCTTCAATACTTCTACTTCACTAACCTCTACTTACTACTTACTACTTTACTACTTTATTACTTACTTATACCCACAATTTATAATCATTACACCCACTACTTTCATCTACTTTTCACACCAACATCTCCACAACACCTTTACTAACCACTGTTAAATTCTATAACCATTACTCCCACTTCACACATCTTCAATTACCACCACTACACTTCACCACAACCCCTATCTGAGTAGTGTCAATCATGGGATTTGGTAGTGTACAGCCACAATCAAATAGCCACCGACACTTTCCTTCCATCGTGTAAATAAATCAGTATCATTTCAAAATATAATCATACAACAACAACACCTTACGTCAACTCAACCCCCTCAATTATTATTATTATGAGGTGCTGCAAAATCACACACGCGTTGTTCTTTATTACCAAGATATTTACTACAATCAGTATCATATCAAAATATAATCATACAACAACAACACCTTACGTCAACTCAACCCCCTCAATTATTATTATTATGAGGTGCTACAAAATCACACACGTGTTGTTCTTTATTACCAAGATAATTATTTACTACGATGGAAGGAAAGTGTCGGTGGATATTTGATTGTGGCTGTACCTTTTTTCTTCAGCAATGTATTAATGATTATTTTAGTTAATTAAGCTGGAATTTTCCTAGCCTCAGTCACTCAGGAACATTATTTTTTACGTGCTGATTCTGAAGATAAAATCAAATCAAATCTTTATTATTTTCACCCTTTACAAATAATTCCAATTTTTTTTTTTTTTTTTTACACATACGATGTATAAAATCTATTCTAGGGTTTATGAGTATTAACTCTTTATTTAAGGTGGTAATTCTTTTTTGGTATATTGGGAGTGCCTTGATTCCTCCAAAGTATGCCAGGAAACAGGACCAGAATAGCAAAATGAATGATGTTCTGTTGCTTAGAATAGTCAGGAGGATTCAGTTGCTCCACAATTACCAACACAAACTTCATGTGGAGAGAATGGAGGAGGATAGATAGAAATGATGGTGAAATGGAAGGATAGTGAAATGGAAGGAAATGGAAGTACAGTAAGTAGTTTATTTGTTTTTCAGTGGAGCAGGGCATAGAATGAAATTGTGGAAACTAACTAACTCTCTCTCTCTCTCTCTCTCTCTCTCTCTCTCTCTCTCTCTCTCTCTCTCTCTCAGGGCTGTAATGAGACTGATGAGGGACTGATAATGTACATCCGGCCTGTACCAATTTGATTGTTAACCATTTAAACTGTACCACCTTTCCTTTTATATCT
Organism: Petrolisthes manimaculis; assembly: GCA_034508575.1. Taxonomy (NCBI): domain Eukaryota; kingdom Metazoa; phylum Arthropoda; class Malacostraca; order Decapoda; family Porcellanidae; genus Petrolisthes; species Petrolisthes manimaculis. Next base: position 42,673 of record JAWZYT010001034.1, on the reverse strand, counting down.
ACCTCCTTCTTCTCCTTGTCCCTACTTTCCTTCTCTCTGTCCCTCCTTTCTTTCTCCCTGTCTCTCCTTTTCTTTCCTATCCACCTCTCTATCTCCTTCTCCTTGTCCCTCCTTTCTTTCTTCTCTCTGTCCCTCCTTTCTTCTCTCTGTCCCTCCTTTCCTTCTCCCTGTCT
>JAWZYT010001034.1:5000-37500 GCA_034508575.1 Petrolisthes manimaculis | reverse complement strand
GCGGTGTTGCCATCGAATGAAGTCTTTATTATTATTATTATTATTATTATTATTATTATTATTATTATTATTATTATTATTATTATTATTATTATTATTATTATATTTATTATTATTATTATTATTATTATTATTATTATTATTATTATTATTATTATTATTATTATTATTATTATTATTATTATTATTATTATTATTATTATTATTATTATTATTATTATTATTATTATATTTACTTGCTTGATCATTCTTAATTAAAAATCAGTTAAAATGAAATCTGCTTATCAATAACTTCTCATTGGGTTTATTTCGTCCTATATACTGTAGCTGGTATCACTGTTACCAATTAAGTATTATGTATTTGAAACATACCTCAATACTTATTATTAGTGTTCGTATATACACCAAAGTCGAATCATTTCTCTTTCGTCTTTCAACCAGATTAGATAGCTTTAGTTTTTCTATTCTTTCCTCTGTTTTTTCATTTTATTTCCTTCCTGCTTGCTGTCACACTTCTTTCTTTAGTTTCTCTATTCTTTCCTCTCTCTTTTTATATTATTTCCTTCCTGTTTGCTGTCACACTTCTCTCTTTAGTTTCTCTATTCTTTCCTCTCTCTTTTCATTTTATTTCCTTTCTGTTTGCTGTAACACTTCTCTCTTTAGTTTCTCTATTCTTTCCTCTCTCTTTATATTATTTCCTTCCTGTTTACTGTCACACTTCTCTCTTTAGTTTCTCTATGTCCTCTCTCTTTATATTATTTCCTTCCTGTTTGCTGTCACACCTCTCTCTTTAGTTTCTCTATTCTTTCCTCTCTGTCTTTTCATTTTATTTCCTTCCTGTTTACTGTAACACTTCTCTCTTTAGTTTCTCTATTCTTTCCTCTGTCTTTTTATTTTATTTCCTTCCTGTTTGCTGTCACACTTCTCTCTTTAGTTTCTCTATTCTTTCCTCTCTCTTTATATTATTTCCATCCTGCTTGCTGTCACACCTCTCTCTTTAGTTTCTCTATTCTTTCCTCTCTCTTTTTATATTATTTCCTTCCTGTTTGCTGTCACACTTCTCTCTTTAGTTTCTCTATTCTTTCCTCTCTCTTTTCATTTTATTTCCTTTCTGTTTGCTGTAACACTTCTCTCTTTAGTTTCTCTATTTTTTCCTCTCTCTTTATATTATTTCCTTCCTGTTTACTGTCACACTTCTCTCTTTAGTTTCTCTATGTCCTCTCTCTTTATATTATTTCCTTCCTGTTTGCTGTCACACCTCTCTCTTTAGTTTCTCTATTCTTTCCTCTCTGTCTTTTCATTTTATTTCCTTCCTGTTTGCTGTAACACTTCTCTCTTTAGTTTCTCTATTCTTTCCTCTGTCTTTTTATTTTATTTCCTTCCTGTTTGCTGTCACACTTCTCTCTTTAGTTTCTCTATTCTTTCCTCTCTCTTTATATTATTTCCATCCTGCTTGCTGTCACACCTCTCTCTTTAGTTTCTCTATTCTTTCCTCTCTCTTTTCATTTTATTTCCTTTCTGTTTGCTGTAACACTTCTCTCTTTAGTTTCTCTATTCTTTCCTCTCTCTCTTTATATTATTTCCATCCTGTTTGCTGTCACACCTCTCTCCATATTATTTCCTTCCTGTTTGCTGTCACACTTCTCTCTTTAGTTTCTCTATTCTTTCCTCTCTCTTTATATTAGTTCCTTCCTGTTTGCTGTCACACCTCTCTCTCTGGCGCTATATTACCTCGCTGTTGCGGCGCCTATTATCTATCTATCAATCAATCAATCTAGTCTTTTCTTATGTATAAGTTAGCATCGTTAATTATCTAAGACTTGGTAATTATCTTGTTAATGATATTTGTACTTTCACTAGTGTGGTGAAATATATGTGTTTGTGTGTGTTTGTGTGTGTTTAAATGTGCAAACTTTCCACGTGTTGTGTGTGTGTGTGTGTGTGTGTGTGTGTGTGTGTACGATAGTGGATGATAGTTTAGATACGCAGACGTGTGTGTATGTGTGTGTGTTTGTGTGTGATAATTTAGATGCGCAGACGTGTGTGTGTGTGTATGTTTGTGTGTGATAGTTTAAATGCGCACACTTTCCACGTGAGTGTGAGTGAGTGTGTGTGTGTGTGTGTGTGTGTGTGTGTGTGTGTGTGTGTGTGTGTGTGTGTGTGTTTGTGTGTGATAGTTTAAATGCGCACACTTTCCACGTGAGTGTGAGTGAGTGCGTGTGTGTGTGTGTGTGTGTGTTTGTGTTTTCTTTGTGTAGTGAGTGAAGGCCGCGTGTTTTCCCTCTTGCCAAAATATGTGCACTTTCTCCCTCCTCACCTCCACCCTCATTTTAAATTGATTCTCTTCCACCCTCGCCTCTCCTCCTTCCTTCCTCGCCTGACTACCCCTTCCCCCATCCTCACTACCCCTCTACCCCCATCCCCCATCCTCACTACCCATCTATACACCCATCCCCATCCTCACTACCCATCTACACCCATCCCCATCATCACTACCCCTCACCTTACACCCCATCATGCATGGAGCTATAAAAAAAAGATAGACAGTTAAGAGATAGATAGAAATAGAGACAGATAGAGATAGATAGAAAGATATAGACAGTTAAGAGATAGATAGAAATAGAGACAGATAGAGATAGATATAGATAGAAATATAGATATAGTCATTCCTTTCCTCTCGTTAGACTATATATATTGAAGATGGTATTGGGAGTACAGGATTATTTACCAAAAGTAATAGTAAAAAATAGTGAAAATAATCTTGATCCATTATAACCCGTAGTTTAAAAAAAAAAAAAAAAAATTGAGGGCCCTTACTGGAGCTCTATGAACCCTCCAAACTATTTTAAGCAACAGAACACCATTATTTTTCCTCCTCTGGTCTTGTTTCCTAGCATACTTTGGAGGAATTAAGACACTCCAATGTACCAAAAGCGAATTATATACATATACACCCTTAAGGGGAGAGTATACATTTGATAGATTGGAGTGCCTTGATTCCTCCAAAGTATGCCAGGAAACAGACCCAGATGATAAAGAAAAATAATGGTATCCTGTTGCCTGGAATAGTTTGGAGGAATCTAAATAATCTCTAAAAAGTTCAAATCTATACCTTCCCCTTAAGGACCCTGTAATCGTGTGTAAAAATGGGAGGCTTCTGATTCCTCCTAACCATGCCACGAAACAAGCTCCTTCCCTATAGGTGGTGTTTCGTGACAATATTTGAAGGACTCATTTAACTCCAATTTTCCGAGTCCCTCATTGAACACCACCAAATGTTTTATCAGGTTTCTGTTTTTCATTATACAACACTTATTAATTTTACACTCGGTCTCTCATTGTAGATCCTGTTATGTTTTATCAGACTTTTGTTATGTTTAAGGGGGGGTGGGAATAGGGGGACAGGCTTGGGGGGGGTTTTAGGGGGTGCAGGAGTAGGGGGGGAGGGTTTGGGGGTTTTTTAGGGGGTGCAGGAGTAGGGGGACAGGCTTGGGGGGGTTTTAGGGGGTGCAGGAGTAGGGGGACAGGCTTGGGGGGGTTTTAGGGGGTGCAGGAGTAGGGGGGGAGGGTTTGGGGGTTTTTTAGGGGGTGTAGGAATAGGGGGACAGGCTTGGGGGTGTTTGGGGGGTGCGGGAATATAGGGACAGGCTTTCTACCCACCCCAAGCTTGTCCCCCTATTCCCACACACACAACCCAGTCCCCCCCTATTCCTGCACCCCCCCAGTCCCACCCCAAGCCTGTCCCCTACTCCCACACCCCCTTAATACAATGAAAACTAAAGCCCGTAGTTTAAAACAAAATTGAGGGTCCTTACTGGAGCTCTATGAACCCTCCAAATAATCCAGGCCACAAAACGCTTCAGTATTTCGAATAGGGAATCTGTTGCCTGGAGTAGTTTGGAGAATTCATAGAGCTCCAGTAAGGGACCTCAATTTTTTTTAAACTACGGGTGTGAGCGACAGAACAATGTACAACGGGAATACAAACTAGTTATGTAGGTCAAGAGAGCTTTATTTATCAGTGTGTGTGTGTGTAGTGGATGTGTGTGTGTGTGTGTGTGTAGTGGATGTGTGTGTAGTGTGTGGGGTGTGTGTGTAGTGTGTGTGTGTGGTGTGTGTAGTGGATGTGTGTGTGTGTAGTGGATGTGTGTGTGTGTGTGGGTGTGTGTGTGTGTGGTGTAGTGTGTGTGTGTGTGTGTGTGTGTAGTAGGTCAAGAGAACTTTACTTATCAGTGTGTCGTATAGAGGGTCCTTGATCAAAACACTTATACCTGTTAATGAGAAGTACTGTCTGTTTTACTCAACCACAATCTCCCTTAAGGACCCTGTGATCGTGTTTGGAAATTGGAGGCTTCTGATTCCTCCTGACCATGCCACGAAACAAGCTCCTTCCATATAGGTGGTGTTTCCAGGCAATGTTTGAAGGACTCATATAACTCCTATATTCTGACTACATCACAGGGTCCCTTAACAATGGTGGTATGGGTGTGCAAGAACCTCATAACAAGCAAGCAGGGATTTACAAATAATCAAATCTTGGTCCTCGTGGGTTCCTGGGACGAGGTGGCCTGAAGCGAGGTCGGAAGGGTCCAGGGGGTCCAAGGGGTCCAAGGGGTCCAAGGGGGTCAGGCACCTCAGGGAAGGCACCTTGCATTGGAGGAACTTCACCTTGGAAGTAGGGACTATCAGGGTCGAAGAATGGATCGGGGACGGGATGAGGGTAGGGGCGTAGGTAGGGGTACTGTGGGGTTGGGAGGGGTCCATAGGGATTTATACCAGGGTAGGGGTCGTACATAGACTTTACACGTTCCTTCATCAGTGAGTTCTATTCTTTGTGTCGTATCATTGCTTCCCTGTATTTGACTATCCACTTATGGTTGTATGGCATATATTTACCATCATCATACACGTTTATAAAATCTCTCTTGTACAGATTCATCCAAAGTTTGTCATCATCCATCAGAGAGTGTAATCTGTGACAGGTTCCCCTCAGTGCCACAACATCCCTGTAGTCCAATAGGCTCGTTATCATCATCAGCAATTCATCGGGCATTACAACGAGGTGCCAAGGTGCAGGTAATCCTAATATAGAGTGGGCAGACATTTGGAGTGGAAAAATGAGTCTGTCTTTCAAAGTCTGGGCAAATTGTGACACATTGACAAGGTCCTCACATGTGATTGGAGTTTGTGTTGTTGTTGTGTGTTTGATGTAGTCTTTCATCACCACATTTACAGTAAAATCAAGCTCATCCTCCTGATCCGGGAAGTAGGCCACAATCTGCTTCACTCCCGTCTTAGTCATGAGTACCAGAACACACTCGAAAATTGGAAAGGCACGACTGTTGTACATAAATATAGCAAACCTGTCTTGCCAACCAGACGGAGGACCACCAATATCATCACCTTTACACTCGAAGCCACATTCAGTCATGGTGAAGTGAAGGAGGAGATTAATGGCTTGGCTATCACAAGTTGGTTTATAGTGAGACATTTTCTCGTGGAGCCATGTTGGTGCTTCTCCATCTCTGACCTCCACGAGAAGGCTTGGTTTTGCTTCCATTCTTTCACTGCCTGTCTGGTTAGTTTTAATGACAAAATTTAATATGTTTATGTTGATCTAGTCTAGTCTAGTCTAGTCTAGTTAGTTTGTTTATTTCTTCAGGTTATACAATCATAGCATATAGAGTTTTATAGCTAACCTAGAATATGATCATGTGACTATCAATCATTGTTTGTATCTTAAAAATTGCAACCTTTCCAAACTTTCAAAAAATCTCATGGTTTCAATCAATTTATTTTATTTTTTACGATTCCACGATAAAATGTTTCATCTTCACTACTCACCAGAGATAAGTATTGACATCTTCACTACCCAGTTTGACATCAGGATATGTGCTAACATCTTCACTATTAAGTGGAAGAGACATTGCCCTTTATATTTGGCAGAGATAAGTATTGACATCTTCACTACCTAGTGTGACATCTGATTGGGGGGGGGGGGGTGGAGGGGCGAGCGAAGCGAGCCGCGAGTGGGGGGGGTGAGCGAAGCTAGCAGCGCCGCAGGCAAAAGCACCCACGGCGCAGCCGTGGTGGGCGAAGCCCAGTGCTTGTATATATATATTTATATATATAATATGCTGAAACACACACCTACACACACCTACTATGCTGCAACACACACACACACCCACACACACACAGTCACTCTCATATTTAGCATTTCGGGACTGTTTTGTGTAATGAAATATTAGTTTATTGTCAGTCTACTCTACTCTCTCTCTCTCTCTCTCTCTTTCTCTGTGTGTGTGTGTGTGTGTGTGTGTGTGTGTGTTGGCAACCAAATCAGGGCACATTAAATCAGGTTCTTCTGGGTACAGTAGTTTATTTCCAACCAACCCTCACGTACCAAAACAAAGCAGTTTATTGGTGGGTTAGCAGGGCAAGCAATGTACACCCACAATCAAATAAATACCCACACCAACACCTTCCTTCCATCGTAGTAAATAAATCAGTATCATATCAAAATATAATCATACAACAACACCTTCTTACGTCAACTCAACCCCCTTAATTATTATTATTATGAGGTGCTATAAAACCAATAAATCAGTATTATATCAACATATATTCATACAACAACAACACCTTACGTCAACTCAACTCCCTCAATTATTATTATCATGAGGTGGTGCAAAATCATACACGTGTTGTTCATTATTACCAAGATATTTACTACTACGATGGAAGGAAAGTGTGGGTGGATAAATATTTGATTGTGGCTTTACTCCTCGAAAAACAAAAACAAGTTAGGAAACAAGACCAGATAAACAAAAATAATAGTGAACTACATGTCTTTGCTTGGAATAGTTTAGGGAAATGAGTTGTTCTAGATTTACCACCAACAACACGATAGTCTACTACTGTCTGTACCCCCTTTTTAAAAATAACTATTGACTTGAGTACTTTGTGTGTGTGTGTGTGTGTGTTTCTTCACGTTTGGGGCTTTGTGTTGTGTCTGCTGCTGCTGCTGCTGTCGTAAATATTGTGCTGTTGTTGTTGTTGTTGTTGTTGTTGTTGTTTTGCACTGTGGTGTTATATATAGGTCACCAGTTGGCCACACATGAATCTGGTACGCCTATAGCTACATATAAGGTATATAACTACAACAGGAAGGAAGGTGAGCAAAAATTATAAGTTTGTTGACAAGCGGACAGTAATAATATTTTACTGTCTGCTTGTCAACAAACTATACATTTTTTTAACTTTGATTTCTATTGAATTGCACTGTTTGTTGTGAAGAATGTGTGTACGGTAAGTAAGTCAGTCCTCTTATTATAACACACCCAACAACGCAGAGGATAATAAAGGGTTTACTATACACTGACTCATTATAAATAGTAGGTGTACAGAGTGGGGGAAATGGGCAATATATACACACACACACACACACACACACACACACACACACTCACACACACACACACACACTCACACACTCACACACACACACTCACACACTCACACACACACACTCTGCATTCGAACTCAGCCTCTATAGGTGTACTGGGTGGGGGAAATGAGCAATATATACACACACACACACTCACACACACACTGCATTCGAACTCAGCCTCTATAGGTGTACTGGGTGGGGGAAATGAGCAATATACACACACACACACACACTCTGCATTCGAACTCAGCCTCTATAGGTGTACTGGGTGGGGGAAATGAGCAATATATACACACACACACACACTCACACACTCTGCATTCGAACTCAGCCTCTATAGGTGTACTGGGTAGGGGAAATGAGCAATACACACACACACACACACTCTGCATTCGAACTCAGCCTCTATACGTGTACTGGGTGGGGGGAAATGAACAATACCAGGCGATTCGAAGCTTTCTGCTCCTCACACTCTGGTCAGAAATTATGTATCACGAGTGTACTTTAATTAAGGGTTTTGGCGCTCCATCAGCTCTGGCTAATCATTTTCAGTACTTCAATTGTCCCTCCGTTCCTTGTATTTCATTGGTGCTTGCTGTTCCAATTCTCTGACACCTCTTCCCACAATCAAATAACCACCGACGCTTTCCTTTCATCATGCAAATAAATCAGTATCATATAAAAATATAATCATAAGATAACACCTTAATTACGTCGACTCAACCCCCTCAATTATTATTATTATGAGGTGCTGCAAAACAAATAAATAAGTATCATATCAAAATATAATCATACAACAACACCTTACGTCAACTCAACCCCCTCAATTATTATTATTATGAGGTGCTGCAAAATCATACATACACGTGTTGTTCTTTATTACCAAAATATTTACCACGACGGAAGGAAGGTGTGGGTGAATATTTGCTTGGGGTTGTACATACAGTCATGGTCAACAATAATCATCCACATATGGGTATCTCAAACAATTTACTGTCTAATGTTTTCACGTACACTTATGATGTCATTGTTTAAAGTAGTGTGTAGCTACTTGTATTAAATTAAAAGAGGGTAGTTAACCTATATATTGGAAAGTTTATCATCTAAGGAACAGAGGGAATGTGTCAAACTCTTACGTAAGTTACCCCTATATGGGTGATTATATATGACCGCGACTGTACATACCCGTGGGCCAGTATAGTCCTCTCTTCTGTTACCTTCCCAGAAATTGATCTCACATCTCCCTGGCTCACTTTTGGGGGTGCGAGCATCTGCGAAGCTTTACCAACACAAAACCTCTCCCTTTGATGTTGTCAGAAAATTGGATATATATGAGTCCTTCAAATACTGCCACGAAACACACACACACACACACACACACACAAGTTACGTACAGCCACAATCAAATATATATCCACCCACACTTTCCTTCCATCGTAGTAAATATCTTGGTAATAAAGAACAACACGTGTATGATTTTGCACCACCTCATAATAATAATAATAATAATAATAATAATAATAATAATAATAATAATAATAATAATAATAATAATAATAATAATAATATCCACCCACACTTTCCTTCCATCGTAAAATAAATCAGTATCATATCAAAATATAATCATACAACAACACCTTACGTCAACTCAACCCCCTCAATTATTATTATTATGAGGTGCTGCAAAATCATACACGTGTTGTTCTTTATTACCAAGATATTTACTACGATGGAAGGAAAGTGTGGGTGGATAAATATTTGATTGTGGCTGTACAGTACGTAACGTGTGTGTGTGTGTGTGTGTGTGTGTGTGTGTGGCTGTACATTAGATAAGGACACAATAGGGGTGGGGGGGGGGGGTGTTAGGGGGGTGCGGGAATAGGGGGACAGGCTTTGTACCCACCCCAAAGTCGTGGACATTAATAATTATAATCCACATTGAGGTGACTGTCACTCGTGTAAACCTTTCACAATTTAATTAAGGAGAAAAGTATAATTTTGGTACATTAGAGCAACTTGTTTCCTCCAAAGTATGCCAGGAAACAGACCCAGATGAAGAAAAGTAATGGTATCCTGTTGCCTGGAATAGTTTGGAGGAATCATTATCTCCAAAAATGCCAAAACTATACCCTCCCTTTAACTCCCTTTTTTCGTTACCAATAAATAGGCTAAGATATTATTCGATGGCAACACCGCTCCTTAAATTAAACCTCAATAGTTGACGCAATACCATTTTTGGCAACTGTACACTCGTGATACCCAATTTCTGACCAGAGGCGAACGGCAGGCACCACACACACACACACACACACACACCCTGCATTCGAACTCAGCCTCTATAGGTGTACTGGGTGGGGGAAATGAACAATACCAGGCGATTCGAAGCTTTCTGTTCCTCACACTCTGGTCAGAAATTATGTATCACGAGTGTACATTAGAGCGACTTTGCCCAAAAGTTAATCATTTTGTTTTCTGATGAATATCTATCAATAGAAAAAAAATGAACATCATACGGCTAAACCCATGGAGGTATAATCTAAGAGGAGGCGACAGACGTCACAGAGGTGAAGCCAGTTTTCTATTGGTCGGCTGTAAAAACAAACCTCAGCTGATCACGTCGGACCATCAATTTCACCAACATTCTTTGCCATTTTTTAAGATAATGCTGGCGTGTTCAGCATATGGTTGTACCCAGAGAGACAGGAATCTTTTTACTACATTTCATATGTATGTTAAGAAAGTCATATAGAAAAATATACGACAGAAATTGACAAATCAACGAAGTGAATTTTATCACCTTCCTCGCACACCGCGACACGTACCCATGTCCTGTAGAATATTAATACTGTACACACAAAAATTGTAAAGCCAAGGCTATTATAGTGTGTTGTCTTGTATCAAACATATTTTACCACTTAATTATAAGCCACATGGAATCTTACCATGATGGCTGCATGTTACTGCATAAAGTGTGTCATCACTTCCTCAGTTTCAGTTCACTCTGATTTACACAGAAACATTAATTTTACTCATCAGTCCCAGGCAGTAATTTCACAATTATAAAAACTCTTTCCGCACATTGGCTTAACTTAGACTACGGTTTTTTTTTAACTTACACCTAAATTCTCAACAACCAAATAGTCAACATAGTAAACACAATTATAAATTAAATATCTTTAAAACATTATGAAATATGCTAAAACATTCATAATACAATCTCTTAACACTCGAGTTAGGCGCGGCTTCAGGCCAACCCTAACTTAGGCACAAATAGGTCCCCCCATGGAGCCAGTTTATCTTTTATAACCCTGTCAATGCTATATATACGTCAGGTTATACATTAATAGTTAATATCAGAACACTTTTTGTGTATACAGTATTAATATTCTACAGGACATGGGTACGTGTCGCGGTGTGCGAGGAAGGTGATAAAATTCACTTCGTTGATTTGTCAATTTCTGTCGTATATTTTTCTATATGACTTTCTTAACATACATATGAAATGTAGTAAAAAGATTCCTGTCTCTCTGGGTACAACCATATGCTGAACACGCCAGCATTATCTTAAAAAATGGCAAAGAATGTTGGTGAAATTGATGGTCCGACGTGATCAGCTGAGGTTTGTTTTTACAGCCGACCAATAGAAAACTGGCTTCACCTCTGTGACGTCATGCCGCCTCCTCTTAGATTATACCTCCATGGGTATTCTGTAAACTTTCACTGGCAACAGTGCAACTAACTGATCTGGTAACACTGTCAACAGTAAACAAACAACACTTGAACATTTTTTACTTTATTGTCCGAAATTACAGAAAATACGGAACGAATCAAGATTATTCCAACAACCATATACAAAAGACAAGATTGGTGAACTATTATTATTTGAAAATACAGAAAATATAGCAAATATAAAGAAGAATTATTATATACCGGACTCAGTGTGTGTGTGTGTGTGTGTGTGTGTTAACGTCACTACTACTACTAACTAGTAACTAATAATCCCATTGTTCCAGTTGTGTGTGAGTGTGTGTGTGTGTGTGTGTGTGTGTGTCAGTGATTCTAAGTAACCAAAGGAAAAACTAATTAAGTTCGGTAAGTACTGTTCTTAGTTTGGTATTTATTGAAGGAATTACCGGTAAATTTATAGAAAACCTGGGTTCACTATATTGTATATATTAGTATAATTATCCATTATTTTGGACCATTCTAACACACTTTTCATCTATGGTGTTTCTCTCGGAAATGCCTCGTTTTCGAGATATGCCCCGTTTACAAACATAATTTGGAAACTAGTCTGACCTGACCTAACCTAGACCACAGCAGACTACCAGGACCTAACCTGGGCAAACTACCGGGTATAACCAGTGTAAACCTATCATAAAGTGACTGGGACAATTTCCAGGACCTAACCTAATGTGGTAATACTGCTCAAGCCTAACAAAACACCCAGTTATTCTGTAATGATACCGAATTACCGGTATTTATTGAAAAAATTACCGTTTTGCAGCAGTGTTGCCAGATCCGGCTGGGTCCCAGTATTTTACCCCAGTCATTTATTGTGCTTTATCACGATTATTTTCCGGTAGTCTGCCCAGGTTAGGTCCCGGTAGTCTGCCCAGGTTAGGTCCCAGTAGTCTGCCCAGGTTAGGTCCCAGTAGTCTGCCCAGGTTAGGTCCCAGTAGTCTGCTGTGGTCTAGGTTAGGTCAGGTCAGGCTAATTTCAAAATGCCCCATTTGAATATGCCCTATCTTAGAAATAGGGCATTTGTGGAGGAAATGCCATAGAATAAAATAATGTTAGAATGGTCTAAATTAGTGGGTAATGAAGGTAGAAACACCATACGCAATAACGGTAATTCATTCAATATTTACCAGCGTTTGTCCATAATCACTCCCATTATTTTTTTTTTTTGTCAAATAAATATATATACTTCTAAATACATGTGTGTCATTTCCTTATTGGGTATTTCCGTCGCAAGTGAATTAAGGGCGAAGTACAGTGTTGGCAAATTTGGAGCAACTGATTCCTCCAAACTATTCCAAGCAACTGGACTCCTTTATTTTTATCCATCTGGTCCTGTTTCCTGGCATATTTTGGAGGAATCAAGGCACTCCGATGTACCAAAAATATACTCTCCCCTTAACGTGAACCGTCGCTTTCAGTATAATAATATGAAATCAAGATGGCCGCCAAATGTTTACATCCAGCCCCGTATTTTGCCAAGGTTAGGTTTCGGTAGTTTGCCTCGGTTCTTATTAGGTTAGGTCAGACGAGGTTAAACTAATTCGGAAGCGGATGGGGACGGCTGGCCATTCTTTGAAGAAGACAGGAAAAAATAGTGAGAGTGGAGTTCATCATCATTCATTCATTTTCGTTTAACGTCCGTATTTTCCCATTTAGGATGGGGTTGGACGGGCGATGACTGCTCTCCACATCTGTCTATCTTGTACCATATGTTCTTCTATTCCCATTAAATTCATTTTTTACTTTCTCTTTTATTTTCAAATGAGTTAGAGAAGTACAGGAAAGAATAGTGAGAGTGGAGGGAGAGAGTGAGAGTGATCCCAGTGATTAAAAATGTGATCATTCATTTGTAATGCTATTAGTAAAGGATTTGTGTGGTGTTAGAATGAGAGTAAGTATTATCGTCAGTGGAATAGGCTTACCAACTATACATAGCACTAGCAATAGGGGTGGTTCCAAGACTTTTTTTTGCAGAGTGTACTTTACCATGGTTATTTCCAGGTAGTTTGCCCAGGTTAGGTCCTGGTAGTTTGACCAGGTTAAGTCCCAGTAGTCTGATGCGGTCTAGGTTAGGTATGGTCAGGCTAATTTCTAAATGCCCCATTTGAATATCTTGGAAATGTGGCTTTTGAGGAGTAAATGCTATTGAAGAAAATATCGTAAATTTACATAAAACACCCTAACTTCGGATATTTTTTATATATTTTAGTGAATAACTGTTGATAATGGTGCAGTTTTATTTCTATTGGTGTCATGTGGTAGCCAGGGAGAGTAACCTACTAAATCCATATACTGTACTGTACTGTAATATAAAAATTATGCATGCTAAATTCGTTCTTTTTTTTTCAATTTTCAAATGTCCAAAGATAGGCAGAAATTTCCTAACAGAATTGTATTTTCCCTTTAAACATGAATGGTGTTTTTTGGTAGTGTTTGAAGGACTTGTTAACACCTAATTTTCTAACTACAGTACTGTACTGTACATCACAGAGTCCCGTACTTTGATCAAAGTGACTAAACTGGGTCATGTTCCAGTCAGTGAGAAGTGAATATATTGTTTTTATAACATTTACTGTACAGTCGGCAGCATAAGTTCGCTTCATTCCCACCTACAATAGCCTACTTATGTATTAGCTATAGTGGTGATGTAATACAATTTTTATACAGAGATGTCAGATATAGTTCTCAAATGGTAAATTACATACAGTATGTTGTTGAAATAGAAACTTGTTCAGTATGCAACTCTCTAGTCATATTAGCAATACTAAATACATGAAATGGATGTGAATTTATGCTGCCGGCTGTATAGAGTAAACCAACGAGACAGTCAGATATTCTAGATCTGCTGATTCTTATGTACAGTACTGTAATAGTAAGTCAGTCAGTGGGGGATTTAGATGGCAGGGAAACATTGGTAAATATAATAGACCATCATAATTATCATTCATATCACAACAACAGATAGAAATGGACAGTGAGTGTTGGGAAAAACTTGTTTTATTTATTTATTCTGAAGTTGCCTAATAATAATAATAATACATGTAATAAGAATTTTGTTGCTTGCAGGTCATAATAATGCTGGTTCCATACAGTTCCAAAACTTTTTTTTTATTTATACTGAAGTTACCTAATAATAATAGTACCGGTAATAATAATTTTTTTGCTTGCAGGTCATAATAATGCTGGTTCCATCTTTGACACGGAACATGATGTTTAGAACCAGAGGCTTGTTAAAGAGAACCTCACTGACTACCAAAACCATCCATACATCAACAAACACCACCACCACCACCAATACTAACTCCACCACCGTCCCCTCCTCCACCAATACAAACTCCACCACCAGGGGGAGGAAAGCATCAAAGGTCCCTCATGTATGCATCATTGGTAGTGGACCTGCTGGATTCTACACGGCCCAACAGATACTAAAGGTACTGCTTACACACACACACACAGATAAAGATGTACAGAAATATAGTTTTCCAAATAGAGTAATAGACGAATGGAATAGATTACACACACACACACACAAACAAACACACACACACACACACACACACACACACACACACACACACACACACACACACACACACACACACACACACACACACACACACACACACAGATAAAGATGTACAGTACAAAAATATAGTTTTCCAAATAGAGTAATAGACGAATGGAATAGATTACACACACACACACACAAACAAACAAACAAACACACACACACACACACACACACACACACACACACACACACACACACACACACACACACACACACACACACACACACACACACACACACACACACACACACACACTAAACCCATCTATACCCTACACACAGAGCCATGCCAGTGCCCGTGTTGATATGTACGAGCGTCTGCCTGTGCCGTTTGGTCTGGTGAGGTATGGTGTTGCCCCGGACCATCCCGAGGTGAAGAACTGCATCAACACTTTCACACAGACGGCCAGTAACCCTCGCTTCTCCTTCCTGGGAAATGTGTCGGTGGGAGTGGACGGTGATTCTGTTATACCACTGACACAACTCAGATCTGCCTACCATGCTGTGGTTATGGTGAGTTTGTATAATGCTTAACACTTTGTCATAGCTCTCCTATCAACCCTATCAGATGCCTTTTCCAAGTCCATGAAGGCAGCATACAACTTCCAACCCTTCCCAATATATATATCTCCACTATTGATTTTAATGCAAATATCTGGTCCACACATCCTCTACCCTTTTTTAACCCTCCCTGCTCCTCACTGACTTTATTCCCTGTTAGTTCAATCAGTCTTTCAGTAAGAACCTTCCCACACACCTTCTCCGGTACACTATGAAGACTTACATGTACAGTAAATACTAATTATTCTTTTTTCTGTGTACCCATGCAGAGCTACGGGTCATCCAGAGACCGTACACTCAACATACCCGGCGAGTGTTTACCCAACGTGGTGTCTGCTCGGCGCCTGGTGGGTTGGTACAATGGACTGCCTGAGGACACTGATCTTGACGTTGACCTTGGTGTGGAGTCGGTGGTGGTGGTGGGGCAGGGCAATGTGGCCGTGGATGTGGCCAGGATACTACTCACACCTCTTGATGCCTTAAGGGTTAGTTAGATAGTCGGCATTTGTTTGTTGGAGGGGTAATGTATTTGTTGTTTGGATGGTAATATATTTGTTTGAGTGCTAATGTATATGTTTGAGTGGTAATGTATATGTTTGAGTGCTAATGTATATGTTTGAGTGCTAATGTATATGTTTGAGTGCTAATGTATATGTTTGAGTGCTAATGTATATGTTTGAGTGGTAATGTATATGTTTGAGTGCTAATGTATATGTTTGAGTGGTAATATACTTGTTTGAGTGGTAATGTATATGTTTGAGTGGTAATATATTTGTTTTGATGTTAATATACTTGTTTGAGTGGTAATGTATATGTTTGAGTGGTAATATATTTGTTTGAGTGATAATGTACAGTATTTGTTTGAGTGGTAATGTATATGTTTGAGTTGTAATGTATTTGTTTGATAAACCCTCAGGGCTACACTCCAATTTTGTAAGCATTCTTGTCAAATAATAAGCCATAGATAATCTCTTATTATCTTATAGATACTAAAAAAACATTGCAAAGGCAAAATACCTACAGATATTACTGAACTATTGATTACTTGTGTTGATAATGTAAGCACAAAGTATGTCTACAGTTGCTCTCTATACTTTACCTCTGTTACTGTCATGTTAGAAAAAACACAATTGACAGCTTGAGGTGCAGCCGGCCCAGAACACACACACACACACACACACACACACACACACACACACACACACACACACACACACACACACAGGCAGCAGGTTGCAACAGACGAAACTTTCTGACGCTAACTGATCTTTATCAAGCTATTGTGACAGGCCTGGCTGACACACACACACACACACACACACACACACACACACAGGCCATAATGGGTGCCAGACATTTTCATGGGAAGGGGGGTGGGGGGGAGCTTATTTATCTGAACCCCCCCCCCCCCCTCAAAAAAAAAATTGGCTACAGTAGATCAGCTCGTGTCGTTACAAGATGATGAAACTTATTGAAAAATGTTCATTATTATACTTTACACACAACACAAAACAGACATACATCCCTGAGACGGTACTGTTGCTATACTCGTGACTTAATTCCCCATGTCTTATTTTCCCCATGTCTTATTTTCCCCATGTCTTATTTTCCCCATGTCTTATTCACCCCATATCTTATTTTCCCCATGTCTTATTTTCCCCATGTTTCATTCCTCCATGTCTTATTTTCCCCATGTCTTATTTTCCCCATGTCTTATTTTCCCCATGTCTTATTTTCTCCATGTCTTATTTTCCCCATGTCTTATTCACCCCCATATCTTAATAAAAAAAAATTCCCCCCATGTCTCATTCCCCCATGTTTTATTCACCCCCATATCTTAATTCCCCCGATGTCTTACACAGAAAACAGACATCCCTGAGGCAGTACTGAACAGACTGAGTGAGAGCCGAGTGCGTCGAGTGACCTTGGTGGGACGCAGAGGACCACAACATGTAGCCTTTACCATCAAAGAACTCAGAGAAATGATTAAACTGCCTGGATGTCAACCTCACTTAAACCCTCACCACTACACTCACCTCAGAGATATTATACCAGGTAAAAAAAGATAGTTGCATTCTGAACCAGATTCTATTCTAACAACATGTGTAACTTACCACATGAGAAATATATCAGTCATTTCTTCGATGTGGCCACCACCCGGCCCTTCCGACATAGAAGAAGCTGGATGGACATATTGTGGATGCCTGTCCAGGATGCAACACAGCATCCCATTCTTTTAAACACATTATGGAAAACTACTGTACAACGCAGACAACCACATTTGTCAACAACAGTACATACACTCTTGGAGGGCACTGTGGGAAAGTCTGGTTCAGGGTCTTGGAGCTGCTCAGCCAGACAGTTTAATTGAGGAACTTCAACAACAACCAGAGCTTGCTGTACTAACCAGTGTTTATTTTCAGACCTGCTTAGGTTCCATAAGAGACTAATGAATAATGAAACTATTGAACTAGTATTTATTTGTTTGTTTTGTTTCAGGTCTGCCTCGGCCCCGCAAAAGACTGCTAGAACTGTTGGCCAAGACTGGACTTGACCCAGCGAACCTCAACAATCTGGCCACAGCACAACGCACCTGGAGTCTGTCCTTCCTACGCAGTCCCATCCAGGTGTTGGCAAATGAACACCAGGCAGTCACAGGAATTAAACTTGCCATCAACAGGTTAGTAAAGATGAAAGATAGTACAGTCGCTGTCAATAATAATCATCCACATATGTGTATCTCAAACAATTTACTGTCTAATGTTTTCACGTTCACATATGATGTTATTGTTTTAAGTTGTGTGTAGCTACTTGTATTAAATTAATAGATGGCAGTTAACCTATTTATTGGAAAGTTTATTATCTAAGGATCTAGAGGGAAGCTGTCAAACTCTTACGTGAGTTACCCCAATATGGATGATTATATTTAACACCAACTGTGCTTTTTCCTCTCTGTATGCTTTCTTCTCTTCTGCACTGAGTTCCTTTCATTTATCCACATCAGCCATTTCTTTCACTTAACCTCAGCCACTCTCTTACCTCAGCATCCCGCCACACACACTGTACCCTTCCTACTGTAGGGGTACGAAATCAAACGACCAAGTTCAGTCAGACCCAGAAATTGATCCATTTAAATGATCTTGCCGTACCCACAGGGAATCGAACCTCGGACCATAGAGATGCCATAGAGATACAGTCGGCGGCAGAAGTCCTGTCGCCTCACTTGCTTCACCGAGACAGGCAGTGTTCATGGACTCGAGAAATATGCACATTTTCTACACTTGATAATCTCTAGTCTATGAACATCTCGTGCCTCGGTGAAGCAAGTGAGGCGACAGGACTTTTGCCGCTTTTGAATTCTGCCTTTATTTCTCATGTTTGGTCCAGTCACTACACTACCACTAGGAACTTTGGCCTGTCCACATAGTCTATTTCTTGTACTGTACATTCTTAACCATGCTTTCCTAGTATAGTTTCCATAAGCTTTCAAAATTCCTTTCTTCCAATCCATTCAAACTAAGCTCATTTTCTACTGTACTCTCCTTGGTTATATTCCTTCTCAATTTCATTGCTGTTTCATGATTTCTCCACCTTTACTCTTTTCCCTCCCACAAAGGAAATACGGGTTTAATGATAATGAGGGTGTAATATACAGTACGTGGGTTAATAAAACACAATATAAAACACACCTACAGTATAACAACAGTGTAAAACAAGATGTTACTGTAAGTACTAATTCAAGCAACATTAGGTAAAGGAGGAATACACTTTTGGCACATTGCATTGAAGTTCTTTGATTCCTCCAAACTATGCCAGGAAACAGGACCAAATTAACAAAAATAATAGTGGCTGGCCTGTTGGAATATTTTGAAAGATTAAATAAGTTGCTCCAGCCAGATTTGCCAACATGGTACTATCGACTTTATCAAATTATATAAACTCACTTCCAGCCAAGAAAACATAAGAGGATTATAAGTTTATGTAGGGTAATTTGGAGGGCAACTGAATTCTCCAAACTGTGTCAGAATATGAACGGGTTTAGTATACGTGTAAGGGATCTGTTTTGTTGCATTACTTTGAGAAATGTCTACCCATCCCATCCCATCCCATCCCAACCAAACCCAACCCAACCCAACCCAACCCATCCCATCCCATCCCATCCCAACCAAACCAAACCAAACCAAACCAATCCCATCCCAACCCATCCCATCCCATCCCATCCCAACCAAACCAAACCAAACCAAACCAAACCAATCCCATCCCAACCCATCCCATCCCATCCCATCCCATCCCATCCCAACCAAACCAAACCAAACCAAACCAAACCAAACCCATCCCATCCCATCCCATCCCAACCCAACCCAACCCATCCCATCCCATCCCATCCCAACCCATCCCATCCCATCCCAT
Source organism: Petrolisthes manimaculis (assembly GCA_034508575.1). Taxonomy (NCBI): domain Eukaryota; kingdom Metazoa; phylum Arthropoda; class Malacostraca; order Decapoda; family Porcellanidae; genus Petrolisthes; species Petrolisthes manimaculis. The sequence continues at coordinate 17,761 of JAWZYT010001034.1, read as the reverse complement.
CCCATCCCATCCCATCCCAATACAGTACAGTTCAACACAATACAACCATATTAATAACTTGTTCTTGCCTTAATTAAGTAAGTAAATTATTTAGTATATTATGGAGCAACTGATTCCTCCTAACTGTTCCAAGCTACAGGTAACGATTATTTTGGTTAATCTGGTCCTGTTTCCTGGCGTACTTACTTACTTTGGAGGAATCCAAGCACTCTAATGAACTAAAACTATTTCCTCCCCTGAAAGCAAGCTAACCCAATCAGGCTTGAGGGAGAGCCAGGACGGGAGAGAGCAGTAACAAACACAGAGACAGAAGTGATGGAGTGTGGTCTGGTGCTGAGGAGTATAGGTTACCAAGGAGTTAGTATACACCCATCCATACCCTTCAATGACAACACTGCTACCATTCAACACATTGATAGCAGAGTGATGGGTCTGGAAGGTAAGTACACACACACACACACACACACACACACACACACACACACACACACACACACACACACACACACACACACACACACACAAACAGAAACTTACCCGTACACACACACACACACACACACACACTCACACACACAAACAGAAACTTACCCGTACACACACACACACACTTTAATGACAACACTGGTACAGTCTCTTACAGTTCCGACTGGGCAACTCGGTATCAAAATATCGTAAATGGGAGTTGGGAGGGTGCGGGAATAGGGGAGAGGCTTTCTACCCCCCCATCCCACCCCACCCCAAGCCTGTCCACCTACTACCGCATCCTCCCAGTCCCCCCCCAAGCCTGTCCCCCTATTCCCACACCCCCTTAACGGGAACCATTCACTCACGTTACTTCCCACTCTAACACAAGCTCTACTTTTCATGTAAAAACTTTTCACCCCTCTCAATAATTCCCCCCCTCAGTCCGTACAACTGCAAAACCTTCCACAATCCATTTCTATCAATTCTGTCATATACTTTCTCGAGATCCATAAATGCCCATACTACTTTTTATTTTTCTTCCACAATCCATTTCTATCAATTCTGTCATATACTTTCTCGAAATCCATATGCCCATACTATTTCTTTACTTTTCTCTAAATACTTTTCACACACCTGCCATACTGCAAATATCTGGTGCACACAACCTCTCCCTCTCCTAAAGCCACCTTGCTCTTCACCAATCACAGCCTCCGTACCCTCTCGGACTCTCTTTATCAGCACCTTCCCATACAGCTTTCCTACTACACTTAACAGACTTTTAAATATATATATGCATCACACTTTATCTAACTTATTCGATTTCAAAAGATTGCAATAACAGATTTCAGCTTCATGTTAAACACTATTCACCTTTCTATAAATACTCGTTTCTTGATAGTTATGTAAACACTGGTATGATACACTGTCAAATGATATACTGTGCAGAAGGCTTATACTGTATGATCAGAGGTTCATAAATCATCTGTATCACACAATATATTCAGCTATTCATGATAAAGGTAATCATTTCATTTATTAACTATGCAAAATAGCCATGTTGGAAAAACAAATTAACAAAATTCTGATATTGCTTTAGGTTTTGTATAGATATTTCTCATGTATTAACAACAGCTAGAAAGGGACTCTATATTCGATTCGTGTCAGTGAATTTGTGAAGCTCGAAACCAATCAGTGTTACCAGATAAAGAGAGCACTACACCACCTCGCAGGTGGCTGGGTTGTGTCTAGTTCATCTGCTAGGAATTATTGCACATTCCCGTTGTTACTAACTGACCTTGAGTGATGGTAAGCACAGTTTGTTATTCATTTCAACACACTCCCTCTTACAATGTTCAGTTGCCCAAGAAAAGACTGCAACCAAATTTGCTGGTGTGTGGCAATGTCTGACAGCTGATCCAAAGTAAACACTCGTATTTTATCAATGAATCACTCAGTACCTACAACCTTTGTATGGATGAATGTTATTGGCTTCAACTAATGGTTCTGAGTGATCCATTGATAAAATATGAGTGTTTACTTTGGAGCAGCTGCCAGATATTGCCACACACCAGCAAATTTGGTTGCAGTCTTTTCTTGGGCAACTGTACATCCCTTGGGGCTCCTGACTGACATAGGGTGAACATAAGCACAGTTTGTTATTTATTTGTACACACTCCCTCTTATAGTAGATGTACAGTCACGGTCAATAATAATCATCCCCATATGGGTATCTCAAACAATTTACTGTCTAATGTTATCACGTTCACATATGATGTTATTGTTTTAAGTAGTGTGTAGCTACTTATATTAAATTAAAAGATGGTAGTTAACCTATTTATTGAAAAGTTTATCATCTAAGGAACAGAGGAAAGCTGTCAAACTCTTACGCGAGTTACCCATATATGGATGATTATATTTGACCGCGACTGTACACTCTGGGATTCCTGATTGATATAATTTGAAGATGGTTCGCTCTGCTGGCTGTCATTGTAATGTTAAAGAGTGGACTTTCATCATCCCCTTAATTTTTTCTCATCATTATTATCATCATCCTTGCTTTACATCCTTCCTTACCACATGCCCATATCACCTCAAAACACTTTTTTCTACTCTGATCTTGTTCATAGATTTCTGTACTTTTTACCTTGCAGATTCTTATGACTTTATACACACTTTTCTCAGCAAGCCCATCTATAGCACTTCTTTCAGGTGTTTATTATATACTGTATAGCCTAGTGAAAATGACCAGGATTTGACACAAGAAAGCCAACACATTTTCACCAAAACTTGACATGAGGGAGCCAATATATAATTACCAAAATAATAAAATACTGTGTAGAGTTATAACAAGAGATTATCATTACTTACAGGCATGAATATAGGTGTGCAGGAGTGTATGTTAGTGATTGAGTTGGGACCATACCAGTGGGGGTATTCTTGTATGAGTATACAGTATAACAGGGTGCCATCATGACTTTACAGGGATGTATGTTAGTGGTTGGATTGACTGGGGATCTGTAGGGGTATTCCAGTATGACTCTATAACAGTGTGCCATGATGACTTTACAGGGATGTATGTTAGTGGTTGGATTGGCACGGGACCAGTGGGGGTGATCCTCTCTACCATGACGAGTGGCTTCAGTACAGGCAAGGCTGTGGTGGCTGACATGGACAGTGGTCGGTTGGATATCTCTGAGGACAAACCAGGCCAGGACTACATCAGGGACCTCTTGGCACAGAAGGGTCAGTTTGCTTGTTTGATGCAGTAATATATATTTTTTATATATATATACTGTATATATGTTCCAACACTGGACATATGCTTCATCAAGCCCGTTACCGTGGCCCAGGTCAACTGCTACTCACACATACACATATCACAGCTTCCAAACTGGTACCCAGCCACAGAGGGAGGGGAGTGAGGGTAATTCCCAAATACTGCAGCCGTTATGGTACCAGCGAGGGTGTTATGGTACCTGTATGTGTGTTTTATAATGTTCGGTGGCCTTCTAGTTAGTGCTTGAAACTCAAATCAGAAGAGTAAATATTCTCAGGCCCTTACCCGAGAGGAATCGATCTCCCAAACTATAAGTTATGGAGTCCAGAACACTAACCACTCTACCACTTCCCCATGGATTAATTAATGAAAAATTGGTTTCTTAGATGCGCTTCTCTTTTTTAAATAATTCTTCTCTGATAAATGAGGTATCTTATTCTCTTATTGAACAATTTGGGATTACTAATACTTTTCCTAAATTGTCTGTTTGGTATATACATCTGTTGTGTTTGGTGTAATATTTTAGTAAACTGATTATAGCCATCATCCAGGTTTTTGTTATCATTACCATACAGATTAAGTGATTTACTGAGACTGTTAAATAGGATAGGGTTAAATTTAATAATCTATTGTATTGATGATGATATTAATGATTCTGTATTGGGCAGGTGTCCGAGCAGTGAGCTTCAATGAATGGAGTACACTAAACCGCCACGAGGAGACCGAGGGAGCCAGGCTGGGCAAACCTCGGGAGAAAGTCACCAGCATCTCTGCAATGCTCAAACTTATGAACCATTAGAAGTTTTAAAACACCTAGACCTTCATAACATTGGGAGGTCACCCGCATCTCTGCAATGCTCAAAGGTATCGACCATTAGAAGTTTTAAAACACCAAGACTTTCATAATATTGTTAAAGACACACATTACAGGTATAAAATTATCACTGATGTTATAATAATACACACACACACACAGTATTATTATAACATCAATAATTTTTACTTGAACCCTACACTCTTTCAGGTATGTAATTATCACTGATGTTTATTATAATACTTGTCTGTGTGTGTGGGGGGTATGTATGTCTCACACACACAGAGTATTATAATAGCATCAATAATTTTTACTTGAACCCTACACTCTTTCAGGTATAAAATAATTAATATATTGACCTGGTGGGATGATGTGTTAATAATATAGAAGATGTTTTATAATAAATTATAGCAAGTTATTTTGTTTGTATTTATTTTTCCTCTTATTATACTATTGTATATTATTAGTGTTGTCTCTTCTCCTCTCTCGTGTCCTTCTCTCCTCTCTCGTGTCCTTCTCTCCTCTCTCGTGTCCTTCTCTCTCGTGTCCTTCTCTCGTGTTCTCTTCTTCTCTCGTGTTCTCTTCTCTCCTTACTATACACCTGTAAAATAAACAGATTAATTAGTGTTAAACCTTTTTGTGTGTTGAATACAATATATTTCAAAATCCAAGCTACATACAGACAGAGTCAAATATAATCATCCATATAGGGGTAACTCACATAAGAGTTTGACAGCTTCCCTCTGTTCCTTAGATGATAAACTTAACAATAATTAGGTTAACTATCATCTTTTAATTTAATATAAGTAGCTACACACTACTTAAAACAATAACATCCTATGTGAACGTGAAAACATTAGACAGTAAATTGTTTGAGGTACCCATATGTGGATGATTATTATTGACCGCGACTGTACATACAAACTGTATATTATATAAATCACACAGGGCAATTAGGTTAATCTTAAGAGAACCTGTCTTGTAAAAAAATTGAAGGAAAATGGGTCCTTCAAATATTGCCACACACACATTATCTCTCCCTCCCTCTTTACCACACACACACACACATATATACTGTACACACACACATATATACTGTACACATACACATATACTGTACACACACACATATAAACTCTTTAGAGACTGTACCAAACATACACACACACACATATATATATAAACAGATAAAACAACTGGTAGTATGCAAGAACATCTGTGGTCTGGTGTATACGATGATGATGTGGTACCAACACCACACACACCGTCGTAAACACTATGAATGTTGTTGAATAGGGTACCAATGTAACTACTGTATACAAATATACTCACAATAAATTATAATAATGTTGATGTTGTTATTATTGTTGTTGTTGTTGTTGTTGCAGTTCCTCAAGCTGTCTGGTCGAGCAGCCCCATATTATTGTTGTTGTAAGGATGAATGAAGGTTGTTAAACTTTTTGCACTCCACAACTCTGTAATAAAATGCAATCTAATAAATGTATGGATGGTATAAAATATAAATGAATTAAATATTGGATGGTACAAAATATAAATGAATTAGTTAATGGAAGGTACAAAATATAAATGAATTAATTAATGGATGGCATAAAAGGGAAGCCAATTCATTTGGACAGTAAAAAAAGGAAAAATGAGAAATTATTTGTGAGAAGGAATATAATATGTCTACTGCGGAAGAAATTGTTTTGGGCCTGAGGTGAGGGCTTCAAAGTACAGTACAGTATTGCCATCACAAATATAAAACCTATCTACAGTATTATAATTATTATGAGGCAATGGTGATTAATCCCTGACTAAAACCTACAATGCTTCATACTTAGAGAAAGAACTAATAACAAATTAAGTGTTTGATGAAAGTATTGCCATCACAGATACTATTACAGAACAAATATAAAACTTATCCATTATAATTATTATGAGGCAATGGTGTCTAAACCCTGACTGTAAAACCTACAATGCTTCATACTTAGAGAGGGACAGAGAGAGAACTAAAGACTAAGTAAGTGTTGTATAAAATATGTAGGGAAGGAACAAGGTTTACAATAGCACAAATTATTATGTGAGCTCATAGATAGGTACACTTATGTTCTTAAGTGAATCAAAATAATGTTAGTATAATATCATAACAGGGGGCCTGTGGTGAGCTAATTTGCATTGTCCTTTTTATAAAAACGAAATGTAAAAATCTGGTGGTACAGTATGTGGCAGCTTTTTTCTTAATGCGAACGGTCCTATTAACATGAACCGTTACAAATATTATAGGTACTGTACAATTACCAGCACTTAAAACAGGTACAGGAGAAGGGGACTGACAACACTGCCTGTATCAGTTATAAGTGCTGGCAACTGTACAATGAACTCTCACATTACACTGACATTAAGGGTGTGTAATGTACAGTAGTGTGTGTACAGAAACCTTCATTGTATAGGACACTGATATTAATTAAGGATGTGTAATGTAGTGTACAAATAAATGTTTACAGTACATACATACATACGGTACATACATTACACACTACTGTATTTTTTCACTTATATAAACCCAGTGTAAAATGAGAGTATACTGTAATATAATATACAATACAGTACACTCTGGATATACAAGAAATAAATATTTGTATATGATCACCACTTCATTTTTTTACATTCATTGAAGGACACAACATAAATATTTTTTCCCTGGCACTTCTGACAAACAAATAACCAGATTATTATTATTATTATTATTATTGTTATTATTATTATTGTGATTGTTATTATCATTATTATTATTATTATTATACACACTAAGTACATGATATACTCTCGCCCTGTATTAAGTTAAAAGGATATATTATTATGTGATAAATTTAATCATATCTTGTCACGGGAATATTTTAGATTATAATACAAGTTAATTCATTCGGGTGGTAAAATAATAATGAGAAGATATTTATGAAACCCTTCCCCCCACTCACCAAGATTAAGACAGCGAGTCAGCGAGTCAGTCAGTCAACCATCTAACCAGCCAGCCAGCCAGCCAACCATCCAACCATCTAGCCAGCCAGCCAACCAGTCAACCATCTAGCCAACCAGCCAACCATCTAGCCAACCAGCCAACCAGTCAACCATCTTAGCCATCCAGCCAGTCAACCAACCAACCATCCAGTCAGTCAGTCAGCCGCAATAAACCAATGTGGGACAATTCCTGCAAAAAAAGAACTATATTAGTACAGTATATACTTTTTAAACAGTGTTCAGTTCATTATAACATATACAGTATAGCTATTAAATCATTGCAGATGCCTGTACGGGATGCAACACAGCACCCCATTCTATTAAACACATTATGGAAGACTGCAATACACAAAACCACACTCACCAACAACACAACATACACTCTCTGAAGGCACTGTGGGAATGGCCATGGCCTTCCTCAGGAGCTCGGGGCTGTTCGGTCAGACAGCTTGAGCAACTTCAACAACTATTAAACTTTATATGGAGAATGTGTTTAGTTGTTGTTGTTGTTGTTGAAGTTCCTGAAGGTGTCTGGCCGAGCAGCTCCAAGGTCCTGAAGAAGGCCATGGTTTGTGCCAGGCTTTGCCACAGTGCCCTTGGAATGTAATGATCTGTCTTTTCTCTTCATCACTACTGTACTGTACTAATATTACTTGACAGCTTTCCCTTCAGTGCCATTCAAAGGAAATCAAATTACTGTACAAGAAGTAAGCATAAAATTGTCACAAAAATCACAACTAAGTAAATAGAAAACAACCTACCTAATAATAATAATAATAATACTGTATGTATTTAATATGCTTAATACAAATTGTAATATACTGTACATCCCTGTAGGATTAAGGCAAGAAAATTTTTAAAAAGAAGTATTTTATGTTAATTTCAGGGACAATTTTGGTGATTGATCGACCAATTGTCATTTTCCCCATAGGTTATGTGGACGTTCTATACGAGACCAAGGTGTAATTAGGTGCCGATGAAAACGCTTTATCTCCGCACATCGTATCACTTGTTAACTCACTTGTGGTAAACAAAGATAGGGTTGATACGTAGGTTTGGGAGTCTGAGGCAGCCCCCAAAGCTTTGTGTTCCGCTGGCCTCTTATGCTTAGATAGATAGAAATAGATAGATAGATAGACAGATAAGAGATAGATACAGTATAAAGATATAGATAGAAATAGAGACAGATAGATAGAGGAAAATGGAACACAAGTTTTGAACAGAGTATAGCTAGAAAGCCACCCTGTCCTCATCTACACTGCTCATGTCCTCCTTTGTTACCTCACCAAACACACTACCGACCAAGTACTCCACGTAACTCCACTAACGGCTCACTTTCACTTCAAAATGTTTTCTTTTTATGCTTAATAGCCCTTATGGAGGATTCATTCACCCCATATAAACATGCAATATGAGTTACTTTTTCACCCTTAACTAACTTGTTCCGCATCCGCGCCTAGTTTAAAATTTCACGTCTATTTTTAATTTCTGTGCCACAATTATCCTTACAGCCTACTTTTAAATTCGCATAATTAAATGCCGCTTATTTGTGGGGTCCACTGTAATAATAATAATAAAAGTAAAAATAAAAATAATAGTAACGTAATAGTAAAAATGAAAATATTTAAAAAAATAATAAAAATAATAATAAAAATACTGTATTAACTTTGGGTGAGATTCTCTTGTTGGTAAATTGGAAGGCTATTGATTCCTCCAAACTATACCAGAAAACCCGAGGCCCTCAATGGTACTAAGAGGGGATGTGTTTCATGACAGTTTGGAGGAATCAAACACCTTTAAAATAAATCACCAACATAAAGTCGAGTGTTTGTCCATAATCACTCCAATTAATTTTTTTCCGTCTAATATATTTCGTAATACATGTACAGTATGTCATTTCCTTATTGGGTTATTTCCGTCACAAATGCATTAAATACAACTACCCTTAAGGGGGTGTGGGAGTAGGGGACAGGTTTGGGGGTGCAGGAATAGGGGGATAGTGGGTAGAAAGCCTGTCCCCTATTCCTGCACTCCCCTAACCTCCCCCCAAGCCCCCCCCAAGCCTGCCCCCTTAATTAATTCATTTCTTTTATCCACAGGAACTGGTTCTAGCCATTCTTGATGACTTATCTTAGAATTGGTTCTCACCTCCAAACTAGTTCCAAGGAAATTATTCCACCAATAGTAGTTGTTGTGTTATGTGTGTGTCTAATATTTAATGTATCTATTATTTGTCTTCTCAATTGGCAAATTAAGGTTTTAAAGGGGGTGAAAGTTAGGCCTAATGGTGCTATAGTGGTAATAATAAAATACGTACCGTAATAAGTATAATGATGATTACTGTATCACACTTGGTCCACGAACGCAGATTTAGATGCAATTTGCCAACCAGATGGTGAGGAAACACGGACCAGTGACCACACACAGCTGTCACACTGATGCCGTTGTATGGTTTGTGTGTGAGGAAGGAAGGCTTGGAGGCAGAGTGTGGATGACCATGACGAGTGACGGGAAAACTGAAAAACATCGACATCGTATTTACTACACCCATTCTAAAATATTTACATAACGAAATTATTGTTTTAAATTATTTCACTTGTTTACTTTGAAATAATTGGTTATAATGAATTGGTTTTCGTTTGCAGACTTGGTATGGATATAAATGGATACCTGGTACCAGCTTTGGTAAGCATTTGTGGTCACCAGTCCACTTGTTTCCACATTTTATACATTTTCATGCATATTTTTACTTGTTCTATTGTTGCCCATAATATTTAGAGGATAACTTTTTTTTACCATTACTTGACCTGACCTAACCCAACCAGGACCAAGGCAGACTACTGGGACCTAACCTGGGCAAACTACTGGGACATAACCTGGGCAAACTACCGGGGACCTAACCTGGGCAGACTATTGGGACCTAACCTGGGCAGACTATCGGGGACCTAACCTGGGCAGACTACCGGGGACCTAACCTGGGCAGACTACCGGGACCTAACCTGGGCAAACTACCGGGGACCTAACCTGGGCAAACTACTGGGACCTAACCTGGGCAGACTACTAGGACTGTCCAATATTTACAATGGCAGGAAAACACCGAACTTAGGCTCTGGACAGCTGACATTTTCTATATGCTATTATACCAAAAATAAAGTATAACCTCCTCTTAAATTCATTACACATCAACATATTACATTGTCTCTCTCTCTCTCTGTGTCTTTGTGTGTGTGTGTCTGTGTCTCTCTCTCTCTTTCTGTGTGTCTGTGTCTGTCTCTGTCTCTGTCTCTCTCTCTCTCTCTCTCTCTCTCTCTCTCTCTCTCTCTCTCTCTCTCTCTGTCTTTGTGTGTGTGTGTGTGTGTGTGTGTTTTGTCCCCTTGTGAAATATACACAAATTGTAAATGTTGGCCACGTGGACCTTTTATGCAGATATACCAGATTTTATATTTATTTATATTTATTTATACATTTTAAGACACGTAATAATAATGATGAGTGATTTAGACAGTGAGACAATGATTAAAAAATGAAATAATAATAATAATAATAATAATACAGTTATACCTTTACCATTATTTCATTATTTACCACAATAACTTAATTAAGAGGGTGCGGGAGTAGGGGACAGGCTTGGGGGGTGCGGGAATAGGGGGACAGGCTTGGGGTGGGTAGAAAGCCTGTCCCCTACTCCTGCACCCCCCAAGCCTGTCCCCTACTCCCACACCCACTTAATTACCAAAAAATATAACTCGATGGGCCGTATTCAAGAACATCCGTGGTGTATACGATGGTGTGGTACTGTACGATGACACTGTGGTGTGTCTATCATATCGGTACCATGCATGCCATCGTATACACCACGAAGTTACGAAGGTATTTGAATGTGTGTGTTACCTACCATGGCTATCAATTTTTGTTTACTTTTGTTGGCTCAGTGTTGCCAGATGGGTTGGTTGTCAGTGTTGCCAGATCATGCTGTCAATAGATAGAATAAAAAAAATAGTGATATATGCTGTATATAACTTCTATAAAAAAAAGACAAAAAAGTAAAAAAAAAAAAGCAATTAAAAAAGGAAGAGATATGTAACAACACAAAACTATACAAATAAGATATGTGCCGTTGAAAAGGTTACACACTAAAAGAAAACTGCTGTTGAGTAAAACAGCAGAGAAACTTTGGATGACTAATGCTGTTATGGAAATCAGTCTTTAATTCGTGTTCTTATTACTAAGAGATGTAATTCATAATTAAATAAGTCATCATTTGTAGACATTTTTAACCCAACATCCTATACTATTCTAAAATAGCCCCAATTTTAATATATAAGCTACTTGAGAGGTGCATGTGGGGTGTCTAGATGGGATGGAGAAAGTACGGTAATGAGAGTGTGTACGAGAGATGTGGTATGAGTGAGAAGGCAATTGGTATTGAGTGTGGAGTGGTTGAGAGAGTGAAGCGTAATACATTAAGATGGTTTGGACATGTGGAGAGAATGCAAGGTGAGGAGTTTGTAAAGAAGGTGTATGGAAGTGAAGTTGTGGGACGTGGTGTGAGAGGCAGACCACCAGTTAGATGGCAGAACAGAGTGGAAGAGTATGTAAAGGAGAGAAACATGAGGGACAGAGTAAGGAGTAAGGAGGGAGTGTTGGAACAGTGAGGAAGAGTATATAAAGGAGAGTAACATGAGGGACAGGGGAGGGTTTGAACAAGTAAGGAGGGAGTGTTGGAACAGGGAAAACTGGAGACACTTCTGCCGTGGCCACCCCGTGCGAGTAGGGGACAGGCTTGGGGGGGGGGGGGTAGAAAGCCTGTCCCATATTTCCCGCACTCCCCCTAACCCCCCAAAGCCTGTCCATCTACTCCTGCACCCCCAAAACCCCGACTTGGACTTTACTCTCGCCAGGGGGTAAACTTAATTATGCTCTTGACTGTACTAACCAATAAACTGTTATCTGACTGTGTTTTCTAGAGTCTAATAAACCCCGTAGTTTTAAAAAAATTTGAGGGCCCTTACTGGAGCTCTATGAATCCTCCAAAATAATCCAGGCAACAGGATCCTTCAGTATTTCTAATAGGGAATCTGCTGTTGCTTGGAGTAGTTTGGAGAATTCATAGAGCTCCAGTAAGGGACCTCAAATTTTTTAAAACTACGGGTGTTAATTCCTTGACATTATAATACATTGAATCTTGAAAATTTCCTAAAAAAATAAAAAATAGAGCATTTTGTAAATACAAGGAAATAATTATCATGTACTTTTATTCAACAACACAATAATTAACATCTTTCCTATATCTAACTATATTATAGATACAAATATTAGTTATAATAGAATTATTTGATTAATTAATATGAAGGATTTGTTAGGTACTACTCGTTTCATTCTTACTACACCTTCCCTTTCTCTTCCTTCTTCTTCTTCTCCTTCTTCTCTTTCTCCTCCTCCTCTTTCTCTCTATCTTTCTCCTCCTCCTTCTTCCATTCTCTCACACACTCCCTCACTTCCTTTCTCATTTCACCTACCGTCTCATTTCCTTTTCATTTCCTCACTTTCCTTTCACGCTTCCATTCACTTAATTAACATCTCCAAACCATCGTACGGGTACCACGCCATCGTATACACCACGAACGCCAGAAAAAAGGTGATAGAGAGGTGTGACAGCAAGCAGAAAGGAAATAAAAAGAAAAG
>JAWZYT010001034.1:0-2500 GCA_034508575.1 Petrolisthes manimaculis | reverse complement strand
CACACATAAGTAGAGAGAGAGAGAAAAAAATTAAATATACACACACACAGAATTAGAGAGAGACACACACACACACACAGAGAAAGAGAGAGAATTAGACATACATACACACACAGAAAGAGAGAGAGAGAGATTGATTAATTGGTGGACATTAGGTGTTGTGAACATTGGTGTGGTATAGCGCCAGAAAAAGGTGATAGAGATAAAGGTGTGACAACAAGCAGGAAGGAAATAAAAAGAAAAGAGTGAACAGTTGAAGAACTGAAAGATGGCAACCATTTAGTCTGGTCTCTCACTGGTGACCTTCCTAGCATGGGAAACCCTCTCTGCATGAAATCAGGGCAGAGCAGGGGCCGGAGCCCCCTCTAGTCTAGCTCGCCAGGTCTCACAGACACACAAGCCCCCCACCACGTCAAGGCGGTTCCGTTGGAGAGAGAGAGAGAGAGAGATTCAACTTGGGCATACCTAAAACTTGCTAAGAGGATTAGACCAGAACTATATACGAGACGAGAAGCTGCAAACCTGAAACAACATTACACATTTTGACAAGACAAATGGAAGAGAAAAAAAATAAATGTCTCTCTCTCTCTCTCTCTCTCAGATCACCCCGTGTGGACCGTAAGGTCTGTTGTGGTCTGTGATTCTATTTAACTCTATGTAACTCTCTGTGTGTGAGTAATTCTTTCTTTCTCATTCTCTCTCTCTGTTTAAATTCTCTCTCTCTCTCTCTCTCTCTCTCTCTCCTCTCTCTCTCTCTCTCTCTCTCACAAAGTCCCCATAAACACTTAATAACTAAACTAAAATTACACAGAATCCAAGTCGATATTATAAGATGGATAGAGAACTGGCTAAGCAACCGAAAACAACGTGTGGTAATAAATGAAAAAACATCTAATTGGACTAGCGTACGAGCGGGGTGCCACAAGGGTCAGTTTTAGGGCCAATCCTATTCCTAGTTTACATAAACGACATAGACGAAAGCCTCTCATGTATAATATCGAAGTTTGCTGATGATACCAAAATTGCATATACAGTACTCACTAATTCACAAACTAAAGAAATGCAAGATAATATCGATAAATTGTCAAATTGGGCGAAAACTTGGCAAATGTCCTTCAATGCCGATAAATGTAAAGTGCTCCACATCGGATATCGTAACGTAACAGCAAACTATTCGTTAAATGGTAATCAACTTAAAAGCGTGGATCGAGAGACAGACTTAGGGGTAACAATATCAATTAACTTAAAACCCAGTCAGCAGTGTACGGAAGTAATTAAGAAAGCAAATAAAACTATCGGCTTTATTGGCAGAGCATTCGAGTATAAGTCCAAAGACACAATCCTCACTTTGTATAATTCCCTGGTCCATCTCCTTATTGTGTATTGTGTCCAAGCCTGGTGCCCGTACTACCAGAAAGATATAGTAAAATTGGAACGAGTTCAATGTAGAGTTACTAAAATGATACCAAGTCTTAGAAACAAAACGTATGAGGAGCGGCTAAGCAAACTAAATCTATTCCCATTTATTACAGCATAGATTAAGAGGTGACTTAATCACGTATGTAAAATTATCAAAGGCATAGACAATATGAACTACAGTAAATATTTCATTATCGACTAATATTTTAATTTGTATGAATCCAAGAATTTCTTTTTTAACCGAGTTGTCAAGTTATGGAATGGGCTTCCCCGAAACGTAATAGACTGTAATACCGTAGACAGCTTCAAACGTCACATAGATAAACACCTTGCGTCTAATCCCCGACTTTCGATGTTTACTAATGAATAATTTTTGCCCATTACAGGTGGCAAGTTAGCCAAATTTCACCTAGTTTCTATCTTTCCTATAAAATTTCCTTGTGGAGTATTTTCTACCAACCCCAAAAGGTGATTACTTCTGACATTATTTCCTGTACGGCTCAGGCCGGAGGGAGTGGAGGGTGGGGAGAGATCCTTCTACTTTGCTATCCTTATCTACGACTATCACTGGGGAGAAATTCAATCTCTACCAGTAACCTTCTAATCAGATCACCCCGTGTGGACCGTAAGGTCTGTGATTCTATGTAACTCTCTCTCTCTCTCTCTCTCTCTCTCTCTCTCTCTCTGTGTGTGTGTGTGTGTGTGTGTGTGAATTAATGTGAGCTGGGAGGATTTGACGAGGACATGGAGGGAAATGTGCGAGTGGTATTAATGCAAGGAAAGAAGTGTGTGTGTGTGTGTGTGTGTATGTGTGTGTAATTCTCTCTCTCTGTATGTGTGTGTGTGTGTGTGTATGTACTTCTCTCTCTATGTCTATGTGTGTGTGTGTGTGCGATGAAATGAGTTTAGAGCCTTGTTGAGAAGCCAATAATAATAATAATGATGATAATAATAATAATAATGATGATAATAATAATAATAATAATAATAATAATAACAATAACAATAACAATAATAATAATAATAATAATAATAATAATAATAATAATAATAATAATAATAATAATAATAATAATAATTA